>JACXVL010000025.1:0-135819 GCA_014898675.1 Athelia sp. TMB | reverse complement strand
GGCCTCGCTGATTCGGCCCGTGGGTACGAGTGCACAGATCCCAAACTGTACCCCGCGCGAGGTCATAATGCCCTCCCCACGAAGCCTATCCCACCACTCGGAAGCTTCTACATGATCATTTTGGATGATGAGTTGGGCCAACACCGTCTCCAGGGTGTCCCTGTGTGGTCGGTCAGTGCCGAGCCGCGCGTTTTCCAGCATATTGTACATTTCCGCAGCCGACAGTAATGATGTGTTCTCCGCTATCCGCATGCGTGTCTTCGTCCATACACTCCTGTAGCTGAACGCGTTATCCAGCAGCGCAACGAGATGCGGTGAGAGGTCGGAGCGGCGCGACGATCGGTTGGGTATGGCAGCTAGTGCTCGTTCGAGGTCCATGCACGGCTGCGAGGCGACAGAAGCCTTGATGGCGGCTTGCTCCTGCACAATTGTGGGCGACAGGCGACGCGCTGGGCCCGAAAAACGAGAGCCAGTTGAGTGGGAGTTGTGTCTTGAGTGCAGGGTGTAGTAATGGGGTGACCCGCGGGTGCGAGGGCACCTCAGCATCGCTCTGTAACAGGAGCAGGTGTTTGACAGTAGTAAGGTATATTTGTGCTTAGAATATCACAATAAAGAGGATGATTGACCCACCAACGTCAAGTACGGGTGCAATATCTTGAGGAGACAACCAAGTTGAACCTTGCAAGTGCGCGGCTGCGCCTGCTACAACTCCGATTCGGACACGGTCTGAGTGACTGCATTAGAGACACCTCGTTACTTACCCTTACTTCAAATGACCACTGATTGTCCATAAGATGGCATCATAGTGTGTTCAATTGGTTTGCAGGTTACCATTCTCGTAGAAACTATGTCCAAACATGTACACCATGAAAGGACAAATTTCATGTCATCACTGACTCTCTAGTGTACATCTCCACTGAATCTCCACTGATGGGTATAACTTTATGAAGGTATCAACCACACTCCACGTAAGGTGCAATCAGAATCGGAAATACAATGTATCTATTAATACAACAAAGAGTCCATCTCTTCTACCAAACTTCAGCCCTGGATGCGGCAAATCAGCGAATGTAACAGAGGAATGGTGACTGCAGGTTACTGACCCAAAAGGCTTTTTATCAGTTTTCCAAGGCAAGGAATTCCAATCAGCCGTCTCTGTAAATACGGTATTCCCCCACCAGCTTTGTATCGTATGCAGACCCAAATTACCCCCCATAGGATATTGTAAACTGTGACGACTGCCATTAGCAATGAAGTATCAAGATGGCGATAATAATACGCATACCAAAAGAAGACAAGAATTATGCCAAAAGCAGTGCCTGCATCCAAAGCAGCAGATAGGATATCTGGCCAGGTGTCAGTGAGAACGGTCAGGAGAAAACACGGGGGACTGACAATTATATTTGGCCCAGAAGGAGAAGTGCCAGCGTCGAACGAAGAACTGAAATATAAAGCCGACGATGGCCCAAGGAACGTAGTTCACGGCGGTGGCTGGGGGAATGCTGGCCAACCCTGCAACCATTAATCTGTCCTCATAGTCAGTGCATGTATAAATGTCGTTGGATTGGATGGATTAGACTAACGGAAAGCTGCCGGAAGAGACGGTTAGCAACTGCGAGTTTCATGAAGGAGGTTGCTTACTTCGCGTACGCGAGAATTGAGTGGGGCCATTTGCGGTTGATCACATAAATTATGACAGGGCACACGGCGCCGATTGGGAGGAAGTACAAAAGCGCTAAAATGCCTGCACTTCAGTAATGCCGTGATCATCTGTCGGTTGGCTGCTTACAGCTATTCAGATAACATCAGACCAATTATCACCGAACGAAGGAGGGTACATACTGATAAACTTGACCAGGCTCAAATTGCAAAGTCGAGCCAATAAGACCCCACTGTGGTGCATGTTAGGCGCTTGTCATTTGCATATCTGGTGAAACTCACTACGACAGATGCAGTATAGAACACCTGCGTTCCTGGGCATATGAAGCTGCAATAAGATTAGCTCACGCGCGGACGCTGTAAAATGCGGACGCACTCGTTTGGTTGGTCTGAGTGACATAGTTTACTTGGAGTTGCGGTGAGATGGTAGTCAGGTAAAAGATTGACGAGGGCTTACGGGATGTGAGAGAACATCCATGACTGGACGCCGAGCTGGACAGTGCCGGCAATCACAGTAGCCACGATCTAGTTGAAATGAGGGCGAGTCGATGGGAAGAAGCGAGTCGCATACCTGAGCCCAAAATACCGGCCTTGGAGGCTATCATGAATGATTGATGAGTACGATGTCATACAGGAAATGTTGTATCTTACAATTTTCATATAATGGCTGAGCTTGATATCGCCAGTGAATTGCATCGCCTGTCCCATAGCTGATCGATAATATGGGTAAGCAAGTTGATTGCGCATCGCGTGGATGTCTTACTGATATAGCCATATGTCTTAAACCTGAACGTTACTTCAGTGGAAGGTCTATGAAAGGAATGAATGAACAACATACAACATCATTGCCGTTGGGTGACCAGGTGAAATGAATCCAGCTATAGAGAAAGATTAAGTGGCAGCGCGAAGGATCATCGAACCTGCAAGCTGACCAATGAGTTCCGTTATGACGCTGTGGATGAATATGCATGAGAAGAGAAAAACAGCCAAGACATAGATGAAGGCGCACTTGAGACCAACTTGACAGTTGGTAACAGCCTGGATCATGCCTAAACAAAATTATGATATTAGATAATGATGGGGGAAAGCTACGCGGCCTTGACGAACCAATTGGTATCGTATAGACGAATGCTGCGCCAAGAGTTCAGCGGCGAAAAAAAAAGCGGGGCGTATCATACGCACAAATCAATAGGGCAATCACAAGGGACCACACAGACATAGCCGTTGGCCAGATTTGGACGCAGACCACGGCAAAAGCGAAGGTTATAGCTAAGTTTCAGTCAGTCTACAAAGAGCCAACTTCGTGGAGGAGAATGGGGTACGCACCAAAGAGAATAGCATACCACCATTCCGGCACTAGGAAACGTTTAGTGCATGGCAGGCTGGCAGCAGTTACGAACAATACCTTGCCGGTAGTTAGACATGAGCCTCGCATGAATGTCAGGCTGCTCTCGCAAGGACCTTCCGAATTGGACTTTGATAGGTTTCCAGAAGTACAGCATAGTATGCGTGATCATCGATGTTATTGCCATGAAAGACAGCGCGTATGACATGACGAAAGTGATCCTAATAACCCGTCGTAATCAGTTTCAGCGCTTTTGGGATGCAGGTGACTGGACGTACGAGAGATATAATGGGCTGTAGTTCCTAAAAGCTTCCAAGTCGATGGTGGCGTCCTCGGTGAGGATGGCGGTGACGTTGTACACCTTCCCCATGTTGTCATAAGGCAAGCGAGAGGACATCGGCAAGTATTGGCTGTGCCATGAACCCGTGTAATAGAATATCGGCGTAAGGATCCCTGAATTAGAGTCACTCAGTAAAACTAAGCGGGACGGTGGTCTGGATAAACCCACAGAAAAAGAAGATAAACCCGACCACAATGTTGGCCTCGGCCCACCCTAACAGCCATATGTTAGTAATCGAGCACATCCAGAGGGTATAAGACCACACGTACAAGGGGTGGCTAATGGAGAGCCAATGAACGCAATTTGGTTCCAGTCAAACGAGAGCAGCGAGAATCCGAGGCCACTCTTGTAGCCAAATAACTGATTGATCACCTAGCAGATAGGTATGAGAAATTGACGTAGACTGCGTGTGGATGTAGACCTACCACGTTATTAGGAGCCAGCCAACAGACCTGAAAAATGTCAACATTTGTGTCTAACGAATATTCTGGTACATAACGCACCCAGCTAAACCAACTAAAAAAGTACTTCAGGAATACAGCTCGCCATATGAGCGAGGGCGACGTACCTTAATGCCTGGAAAAGATAGCCAGGGACGATATCTGAATCGCAACTCAGGTCAGGTAGGGAACGTAGCACTGGCAGGAAAGACATACACCATAGCGTAGTAGCTCCAAAAGCATACGCAAAAAATCGCTCTCTACTAATACCTCCTCGTTTCCCCGTGCCCGCATAATCCTGAGAGTGCAACGTATTGAACAGGGCGCACTGTACCAATGCAGCCGGCCAAACTGACAGAACAGGTTAGCTTTTCGAAGAGACATGTGGAGCTAGAGCGGGAGGGCGTACTCATGGAGGGCGGGGATACGAGGAACCGGCGGGCAATACCGCCCATCGAGAACCCGATTAATTGCGTGGACATGACCAGGAGCCATCCGTAGCTAAAATTGTACCGCTGGCCGTAGTATACCCGCTGAACGGCGACGATGTCGGTCTGAATTCTTGATCAGGGGTCTGCACGATTATCGGAAGCAGGTGGACGTACCGCATAAGCTGAGGTGGCACCTACACCTGCCATGATTGTGACCAGAACCTGTGAAAGTTCAAAGTTCGGTACTCGCTCGGGGATTGATATTATTGAGACACCTACATGCTCCTTGATGGTAAATGGTCCGTCGTTTAGGGAATGTCCAAAGATTTTCACGCTGGGCATAACACGTGCCCATGCCCGACCAATAGGGAACATTGCCAATTGGGCGACAAGCTGCGCAGTAGGGAAGTGACCATTAGATGATACAAAAAGCTTAGTGATAAGGGAACGCACCGAACCAATAACAATTCCAGGATAACGAAAATAGAAAAATTGGTTCACACCAGGCAAGACTATGGCGCCGATTATACCTAGGACCCAGGCACGAATAGTCGACGCAGGCATGGTATCATCATCAAAGTTTGCCACAGCTGAGCGGACCTCAGGATAAGGAGAGTCCTCCTCTGGATATGATGTCAGAGGAGACTGCATGTTTGTATACGAAACGCACCAAAATCGGCCTCGTCGCTGTCTAGATTAGGATCGAAGATATCAGACGCCACGGGTACGTGGTCTACCTCCAGTATGGATAAGTCGAATTTGGATGATGATAGGGATGACGGTCGTGTGCGGGGCAAACTGTCTGTACCAAGGAGTGAACTTCAGAACTGTCAAGCTCTATAGCAGATATCTCAACACGCACCATTTGACTTTCCCGTCTGCAATCCATATTCTAAGAAAGCATCGTCGTTGATTTGTTCGTGAGCTTCTGACATTGCATGCCTATGGGGCGAAATGTTCCTTTGAACGGAGTTCGAACTGCAGCTGGGGCCGCTGGCTTCGGTCGTCAAAGGGTGCGACCAGGAGACAGCCGAAGAGGAACCAGCGACGTAGGCCACGAGAGGCGTAGAAACCCGGGTCAAGATATGGTCGAGATAAGCACAGGAGTCGTCAGACCAGGCGCGGAACGGCTCAAGGCGGTCGATTAGTGATCGAGAGTGAATAAGCTCCTATACCGGGCACCGGTTCCAAGCAAGAACGGGACGGGGCCGAGTAAGAGGCGAGTAAGGTAAGTGTCGAAGAGACGAACAGCGTCCAACGACAAGCCGGCGAGGCACTGAACAAACGTACTGAAAGGACCGACCAGGCACACAGCCCTGCAAACCCGTGTGCCTGAGCCAGTATTTTGCTCCGAAACCTGATTGAGCCATCCGACGCCGGCCTTCCGCTTACTGTCTCTTCTATTTCTGTTCTTGCTACCTGACAACATCAATATTCGTGCATGGAAAATAAAGAGGCTCTGGGAACGGTTTGACAGGGTTTGACTTGAGCTTACACGGAGCGAAGGATACATGGACCTCCAACTGCACACAACTTGTCAAGAATCACAAGATCGATATCGATAAACGCCCGCATGGCAGGAATTGGAAGTCAGCCCTAGCAAGCCCCTGCGCAATTTTTTAGATCAGATGTAACTCAGCTCAGGGAGCTAGGGTCTATTCGAGTACATCCAGCCACAGTCTGCAGATTGAGCATGCTCGGCCTTAGCTAGGGTTAGTCATATGCATATGGCTACCTCAGTAAATACGACCTTCGCTGCCGTCCATGGCCATCACCTCCATCACCGTCCACCAAAGCAACCGTGACACAATTAAATGCCACATTCTAAGTAAGCCTTCCACCGCCAATCTTCGCTCTTCTCGGCTCTGCAAATCGCGTCATGTTTGATACAGCACATGTCTATCTCCCCCTGGGGCACGGAAATAACCTGTTTATCTGCTTCACGCACGGACGTCGCCGCCACAATCGCTCCTGGCGGTAGAGCAAGATAAGTGCACGCCCTTCCCTGCAGAGTTACGTCCTTGCATTTGCTAATTCTTCCACTCGCAGCGTGGTGGAGCGCCACCGTGCCTCCCGATTGAAGATTCGTTATCGATACAGTCATGGCTCGGAACAGTCCGGACCAATAGCATCATAACAGAAGTAAATCGCGCAGCAAAGCCTGATGTCACAGGCTCACAGCCATCACCACCACTTACATACAGCACTTGTTGATGTGAATAGATCAACTTGGTTGAAACTTCCGGTGACCGCAGTTGACTTGACCCACCTTGGCCCTTTGCGCTGGCTTACAGTTAATAAGTAGGAGTTATTCCACGATGCATTATGTCCGCTATCAGATTAGCAGTCATGCTTCGCCATCCGTGTTCCGCCCAATTCAATCCTGTGGATGAACAACCTAGAAGTAAGCACGGCCGTGGGTGGCTATATTGATGAACCAGGCCAAGACGAAAGTTGATTTTTCGCACCCGAATGCAACGATCAGATTTGTCTCGCATTTATGGTTCGACAAGGTGTGCGAAGAGTCAGCTGGTGGCGCAGGTGACTGTCTGACTCCACGGGAAGGCTTCAATATTAATAGTGCGTATCAGTCCTGCGGATGTGAAATTCATGACCATCAGCCAGCGACCACCATCGGATCTATAGTATTTTCAGATAACCAAGGACAAGAACGAGCAGTACTCTGCAATACTCATACTGTATAAGTTTTGCTTATCGAAGCCATATACAGTACCGCGAATGAATACATGTACCCCCTTTTGAGATAGATGAGCATGACATGGGCCCGTTTGAAAATCCAGTCACTCCCACCATTCAGAAACCAGTTGCCTGTGCCACAGATTGGGTTGTCTTGAATCGGCTTATGATTACCCCTTATCGAAGAGTTCTCATGTGGGCGGCTCGGGTGGCAACATTGTCAAAACGAGCTATGGCATAGCCACGACTAGAAACCTGCTGTGGTATATTTTCAAGTTTCTCCCAAGCTACCCTAGATCAAAAGCAGGTAAAAAATCAGAAGCGGTTCGTTTTCAGCGTACTTTCCTTGGGCGTGGCGCTTTGATTTTCTACTCAAAATATACTTCCGCTGCCATTTAGTACTTGCAGGAACCATATGTCTCGAATTCGATGGACAGAGACATGTAAAGCTCAAGCACCGGCATCTAGACCAATGTATCATCTGCATAATTTCCAAGCTGAAATTTATCCGCGTGACCAGCGAAACCTCACGAAACGAGATAAACTGACAACCCGAGTGTGAGACCCCGTGAAATGCAACCCCACGCGAGATAGTGGTGCAAGAACGGAGCATTATAAGATTAATGCATAATAGCACATATCACTAAAGCGACGCGCGCTGATATCGGAGGGAGGGGGGTTAAATTCCAAGGCAGTAAATCTATACATTGCCGTTGTTTGATAGAGATGCCCACACGCGTGCAGCAATAGCATCCATCGTTGATCTCCACTCCGCGCCACCGGCACCGTCTTTTTCTGTCCGCGACGTCAGCGCATAAGGCACGCCTTCATCGCCTCCAGAACTAACACCCGGAACGAGCGGCAGCTCGCCCAAGACATCAACCCCCACTTGCGCAGCCGTACTGCGGAATCTATCCGGTGAGCCAAAGAGGTGGTGTGGGGTCGTGCACGAGGGACAGAGGAAGTGGGATTGGTTCAGGAGGATCCCGGTAATCTACGAACAGAGTTTGGGTTAGTGCGAATAAAGGGTTGAGGTGGCTTGAAGGGCGTACTGGCACGGAGACCTTGCGAAACATCGCTATTCCCCGTCTGACATCGGTCAGCGCGACGTCCTGAGGCGTAGACACGATTACAGCACCTGCGGTAGTGTGAGCGGGTGTGGTATAATCTGATGAGCGACATACCATCGACTTTAACGAGCTGTCCGAGGGTCAGAGGCACGTCCCCTGTGCCAGGTGGCATATCTACCACAAGGACGTCCAAGCCTGCGGCTCCCTCCCCATTTTCGCCCCGCCAATCGACGTCGAAAAGCAGCTGCTGCACGGCCTTCTGTACCATCAGCCCGCGCCAAACGACCGGCGTGTCACTATTTGTTGACGCGTCGGCCGGTTTGGGCAATAAGTAGCCCATGGACATGGTTGGCAGGCCGTGGTTCACAAGCGGCAGTATGGCCCCCGCTGTGAGCGACAGGGATACGCGTAAGTGGTTGGAGCAGCAGACGGTATGGACGATTACGGACACGAAGTAAGGCGCGGCTCCTCGCTAGTTTGCAAGCCCATAAGAGTTGGTACAGACGGCCCGAATATGTCCAAGTCTAGTAAGCCGACGCGTAAGCGTCGCGAAGACGCGTTTTGTAACATCGCGAGCGAGAACGCCAAATTCACTGCGCCCAGGATCAGTCCAGCCTCAGTACATATATGCACCCGTTCGCACCTGCTATAGTACTCTTCCCCACTCCGCCCTTGCCACTGGCAACAGCGAGTACCTTAGTAACATTCGGTATTGCGCGTTTTTGAATGGGTCCTGCTTTGCGCGGCATTTGCGGCGGGGGACCAGGGCGTCTGGGAAGACCCTACTGATTTCAGAGTGTGCTGTTTGCAGAAACACGCTTTAGCGACTCACCAGCGGATTTTCATGTCGAAACCACGCAGAGGTGCTGAACAGTTTGCGTCTGCACGTCGAGGCGTTCATTGGAGAGATCATTATTCAGACTACTGATGCCGCGTTCACTGCCAAACTCTCAAGATTAAATATTGAAGAGACAACTGGTGCAGTATGATTCTAGATCTTCTTACCGCATCTTCCAAAATATGGAGCGGCTCATATTATCCAGGGAAACAGCAGTTGGTTACCTAAGGACATAGGAATGACTATTCTATTGCAATTATCGGTTTTCGATTGGCTGCAGTAACCCATGCGAAGACGTCGAATTCAACTAGGCTGTGTTTTATCTCTATAAAAAAAAAGTCGAAAGCCTTGAACCGGTGCACAGAATAGCCATGATCGCCTACGCAGAACCCAAATCTCCCAGTCTGGCTTTATAGAATACAACGCTATCTGAGCCAAGGTCCAGACACGTGATACCGAGACCAAGCAGGCTTGGGCCGTCCAGTAGTATTCAAATTTCATACCAACCAGGCGGTCGTCTGTGAGTCTTGTGTCTGCGAGGGTCTAGCGGCCTTCATTCTTGTGCTGCCTATCTACGAAAAGGATGAAGTAAGTGCGGGTTGCGTGAGGTGGCATCAATGTGAACACTCACTCCCAGCAACAAGCCCTCTATTCCATCGCGATACCGGGTCGTCTTGGGATTTTTACTCACTATTGCGTTCTCGTGTGCCGATATCTACTTATTGGTCGTACTGTCGCCCAGGTCTTGCCTGCCCGGAAGCCTGTTGTGTGTTTGCCTCTGACCCGGTCTTCATACTTCTGATAGAGGAGGCAAGTATTGACGACGAGAGGCGGAGTATAGCGATGCGACTCAAGTAATCGCGAAGGCACGTCCCACTCCGCAGATGAGTCTTTCAATCACACTCCTAAGATGGTCTGCCACGTTCCTGCGCGCCGTCTTTTCGACCTTCCCGGTGAATGTGCCCCCTTGCCCTGGCCTCGAGAGGTCAACCTGGAGCGAAGGTGCGTAAGATCAGCTTCGTGAACAAGGGAGGGATTGGGGACTTGCCTGGTATGAGTTGTGATGCTCGCCGACATGATCTGGAGTTGCATTTGGTATCTTGTGCCCCCTGCTGCGGCGATCCTGGGTCGTCCTAAAGCCCTTGCCCGATGTTGCCGTCCATGTTCCTGTGCCCATGTGCCACCTGCCCGACCTCGATGTATCTAAATGAGAAATAAACGGAATATGTTAGCTTAGGAAGTGAGAAACGATGAGGTAGGTTTCTGACTCAGCAGGGTGATCTGCCCCCCGTGCCGCCGCGATCCTTTGTCGTCCTGAAGCCCTTGCCCAGTTTTGCCGTCCATATTCCTTCGGCACATGTGCCACCTGCCCGACCGCCATCTATAAATGAGACAAAGACAGAACATATCAGCGTAGGAAGTGAAAAATGACAATGTAAGGTCTGCAAATCAGCCTGCCCTTCGTGCCGCCGCGATCCCGGGTCGTCCAAAAGCCCCTGCCCGGTGTTGTCGTCCACAATCCCTGCGCCCGTGTGCCACCTGCTCAACTCCACGTATCTAAGGGGAAGAGAAAAAGTTAGCATAGGAGGTGAGTCATGAAAACATAGATTTGTAACTGAGAAAAGCGACGAGCCCCCCATGCAGCCGCGATCCCGAGTCGTCCTGGAGCCCTTGCCCGGTATCCCCGCCCGCGTTCTCGATGCCAGTGTGCCACCTGCCCAATCCCGAAGACCTGTATAAGAATATGTCAATATAAATATAATAGGGGCGAGTTATGATACCTTGGATTTCAACCTCAGCAGTACGATCTGCCTCTCGTGCTCCCGGGATCCTAAGTTGTTCTGAAGCCCTTGTCCGTGCCCTCGATGCCCGTGTGCCATCTGCCCAGCTCCGAGGACCTAAATCAAGAGATATCAACATAAGAGGCGAAATACGATAATGTTGATTGGTGGTTTACGATCTGGCTTTCGTACCCCCGGGATCCCGAGTCGACCTAAGGCCCTTTCCTGTCGCTGCCCGTTGTTGCCGTCCATGTGCCCTGTGCCCCTGCCCTGGTCTTGTTCGTGCCTCGTTATTCGTATCCTTATGTTGAGCCGCCCCTGTCTTGCGAGTTTGTCCTGTGCCCCTGCCCTGCCGAATGAGCGCCTCGGATTCACCTGAGGAACAGGGGAGATCAGGAGTTTCAGGTTGTGAACTAAGATTGCGAAGGGCACGTACCTCCTGTCCTACGAGCCTCCTAATCGCGCTCCCGTTATCCTCCAAGTCGTCCTGGCCGAAGCCCCGATTTTCGCCGTGATTGCCTTGAGTTGCGCCCCGTATCCCGTGCCCTGCCCTGCCAATCGAGCTTCTGAGATGATCTAAGGAAAGAGGGGAAATGATCAGCAAGCACAAGCGACTACCCGAACCCGCATCATCCGTAAACGTTACCCTCGATTGTTCCCCTGATGGGCGGCTGCGATCCTGATCTTGATTGTTGTCCGATGTGCCCATGTCCCCCTGCCCAAGCCATTGACCTTTGATCGGAGGTGCAGGGTCAGCATGCGAGTCCAGTTCCTGAGAAAGGGGCTACTGTGACGCACCTGAGATCATAACCACATAACCACAGCCTGCTGAGAAGCTCATGGGCACAATCTTGAGGATCCCTTAGCCATCCATGTATGCCCTGGTCTTGAATGCCCCCTGCCGATGAATTGATGCCCCTGTATCTGCAAAGCAAAGGACTGATTCAGAACAGTGCAGAGTGAGGAGAAGTGAATGCGGGGCGACAGCTCGCCTATGATCATTTGGCGGGAGTCCCCGAGCGAATGGTGTTGTCTTCTCAGGCTATCGTTGAAAGGGGGATACAGGCAAGAGCGGGCCAGACTCAGGCTGCACCCCACAGTCGCAGAGTCGCCCCCAGGGTGCCATTGGTATCTTGCAGGTGGTTGGAGTTGTCGTCGTGGCCGTCCATCTTGCAAGTGTCGAAGTTCCAAGCGTAAGAAAGAAAGCAAGAGAGCTGCCCATCTCTACAAAGTGCTCGCGGCGGAAAGAGCCAAGAAGCCTTGGGCGGGTGCGCGGAATAGCCATAACATCTTACGCAGGTCCCAAGACTCCCGACAATACGTCACTCTGAGCAAAATGTACAGATGGGGTATAGCCATGGGGAGGAAATGGAGGAGAAGAGAGAAGAGTTCCAGAGCCCCTTTCCATGCTAGGAGCCCCCTTCTCAAACCGCGTCCATGTGACCAACCCGAGAAGGCCAGGATAGGGGGTTCGACTGATTTTCTTTCAAGAGCTGTGTCATATGAGAGATCAAGCATAAGCTGACACCATCTCCTCGACGGTCTATCTGGGAGTTCAAGACCATATAGTCCAAGAAAGAGCGAGTCGGTTCAGTGTAAGTGCATCATGATCATTGATGTGCACAGTTCAGATTGAGTCCATGCGACTACCCAAACGCCAAATAAGCCAGCACCGAGCACTGAGCCAAGATATATGAATTTCTTGTGATCATTTAGCCAAATGATGAGATTTGGAGATCAGTGGTATTGGCGAGCAAGCAATTGTGACCACCGCCGCTGGTCGGCGAGCGCTACACAGCGAATTCGGAGCCTGGGCCCTCGGAGGGCGAGCGCGGTGACCCCTGTCTCAGAATCACTGCTTTGCTGAGGCTTACTCAGCAACCTTGTTCAACGCCCAATCAACGCCCATGACCTGATATTTCATAAATACAAGACTATGGTGTTTCTCTCATTTACAAACCATCTACGCTCTTTCCATCCTACATCGTAACAAACATGGCGGATACCGTGGAACCCCTCCCTCTGTCCGACAATATGAATTCCCTGGCAGAAACTATCTCAACTGCAGCTCTAGTCGTCGCTGGCCAGCTTGACACGGAATTATTACGCGTGTCCTTCTCCAAACTCGTTGAGAGATGGCCGAAATTGGGTACACGAATGGTGAAAGGCAAGAATGTGGGTTTCCTACTTCTATCTTCACAGTGTCTTGCTGATGGAAGTCTCAGGGCATGTTTGAATTCCACACGCCTGTAGCATTCTCAGAAAAGCGACCGCCTTTCATTTTCACTGTGTCTGATCACCGCGAGACCCAATGCCCCGCAATCCCCACGCGCGAATACACCGTCACGTCGCAGCCCGGGCTGCAAAAGTATCAGCACTACTTTCGGTCCGAAGATTGCCCAGGCACAATGACGCAGTGGCTCAAGCAGAAGGACGCGCCCACCATTCGTATCCATATCACAACCTTTTCTGACGCGACTTGCATTGGTTTCACTCTTCCCCACATATTTGGCGACGTCCCAGGCATGTCGGTCATTCTAAACGCGTGGTGCTCGATCATGGCTGGTCGTGAATCAGAGCTTCCTACTCTCATCACAGAGGATCCCATTGCGAGCATAGGCGGCGCGTATCCATCAACCAAAAAGGCACTGAAGAAGTTTCACGCAGAAATGGAAGGCCCTTATCGCCTACTAAGTTTCTTGGAGAAGATTCGATACTACACGCCATTGATCGCTGAACTCGTTATTCATCCAAAGGAAGACTGCCGCCTGATATTTCTCTCTAATGCAGCTCTGAGCAAACTGCGTCAAGCTGCGCTCTCTGAGCTCCAAGATGGCAAGGAGGTCTGGGTCAGCGAGAATGATATCGTCTTCGCCTTGATCCTCAAAGTAAGTTATCACCAACGTGCCATTAAACAGGATACTCATTATCTTCCAGCTCAGCAACCTTCATCGCAAAAGTAGTGATAAAAAGCCCTTCGGTTTCTCGATGGCTTGCAACTTCCGTGGCCAAATACCTGCACTTAAAGATCCCTCAGAAGCCTACCTCCACAATTGCCTAACATATTTTGGTGTTGGGCCTATACCAACGGGAACCTTGGTCGATGGCTCTATTGGCAGTATCGCACGGCTCATCAGGAGCGCTATTGTGGCCCAGCGGACACCCGCCCAGTTCGAGAAGCAGATGACGGTGTATCGCGAGATGTGCCGCCGGAGTGTCTACCCGACATTCTGTGCGGCCAATGGACGCTCATATACATCCACGAGCTGGCTGAGAAGTGGCTGGCCCAAACTCGATTTCTCCTCCGCGGTCCGAACCATCGATGCTCACGACACCGATGCCGGGAGTAACGAGAAGCTCAAGCAAGGATTGTCGGGCGAACCAGGCAAAGTCGTGTTCGGTGGTGGCTACGCCAACATTCCCGCGATGCCGAGAAGACATTGGGCAATCATCATGAGCAAGCAGCCTGACGATGCCACAGGCGAGGGTGGAGTGTGGTTTGAGATGGCTCTAAGAAATGCATTTTGGCCCAAAGTTGACCAGTACCTTCGTTCATTGTAGATCATCTTGTCTTACCAATTACTTAACATCGCTACTTTCCCCGTTATACCTGGTTAGGTTGGACTTTCAACAAATAGATCACCACAGTCGCTTGTTAATATGCTATTTTAGAGAGGCAGAGCATCCCTGAAGATCACTTTCCCATACACCCCAAGCACATATCACTTTAATCTGATGTACTGCACTTTGCTTGATTCAGGTTGTGGACGTTTCCAATCGCAGACCGTGTGTTGTAATTTTGTGGCCTTAACAAGATGCATTTGAAGAACGACAAATCGGAATACATCCCGGATCCATATACACTCTACTCATAGACCACATCACCCAAACCTCCGCAACCCATCATATCTACTCCTTGCTCGGGCGCATAGATACTCCGCGCATGATATCAATCGGAAACAGCAGCCCTTGTCCTTGTGGTCCCGCGTGGTCAAGCTCACGGCCTATCCGTTCGTAGCATTCGTCTAACTCAGCGTCCTCGCGCGCCCTGCGCTCTGCTTCCCTCGCCTCAAAAGCAGCTACTTCGATGGAAAGCGCGTCGCGCTCCCGGCGGAGAATGAGAATCTCCTCTTTCTGCTTCTCCACCTGAAGCGCGTTCGCACTCTCTGTCGCTCGATGCTCCTGCAGCGGTAGGGATGGCAGTGAGGCAAGCGGTGCATTTAGGGTGTGGTCAATGTTTGCGGCATTTGACGCGAAGTCGGGCGAGGGCGTGGCACGGGCTAGTACAGGATCAGGCCGAGATGATGATGAAGTGTCAGGGACGATACGACGCCTCCAGGGCAGCTTTCGGGACTTTGTTGGAACGGACACTCTTCTCCCATCGCGCTGCGCGGTGTTCTTGGAGGATGTAGGCATGAGAGTCCTTGACGCCCATGATTCGAGCTGTGGAATAGTAACTTCGGTATGTACTGGTGGCGATGACGAGTGCCGGGTATGCCCGTTATACAAGGCGTTCGCCTTCTTCAAGAGGTGACAATAGTAGTAAAAGAGCATGTAGACCAAACGGTAGTCGGATAGCTGCAGGTTGTAGGTGGCGAATATGACTAGGTGGCAGGTGCCGACGATGATGATGTAGCGCCAGCCTAAGATGTAAAGGAAGTAGAAAGGCGGGAATATGACCACTAGGAGAGGGATGCAAGGCGATGCAGCAAGTGTGATCTCCTCATCTTCCTCCTGTTGACTGTTTGAGTGAATTGTCTCTGCTATCTTCGTTGGCTTCTCCGACAATAGCTTGTGGAAATCGAAAGGTTCGAGGATTTCATTGAAGTTGTCGTGAAGGCAAAAGCCAAAGACGAGGATGAGACAGACGAAAACATGATCGGGCAGGACGTAGAGGATGTATAGGAGTGTGTGAATGGCGACGACGAGCGTGATCTCATCGACAAGTGAGACACATTTTCGGAAATTGGAACGAAAATTTGGAGATGTCCAAAGGGTCTTCAACGGAATCCGAGCAGGTGTGCCTGCCAGTGACGTACACGCAGCAATCATGTTTGAATATCTGGTCCAATCCACAGCCATCGCTTTCCGCTCCATCGGTTTATTGAGTCCAGGTAATTTGTATAGCACAGCGAAGGCCATGATACATGCCAGAGCAACCTCTAGAGACAAGATTTTCATCAACGCGGCTTGGTAGTCTGTCGAGTTGAGGACAGTCAGGGTGATCAGCCTTTCAGCTTGGTCTATGTGCATGGTATCAGCGGCTGAATATAAGAATTACGGTTGAGGACAGGGTAGGGAGATATGATTTGAAAGCACGGCATGGGCGTGGTTGGATTTGGTGGGGTCTGGAATCAACGGAATGAAATATTTCTGTTGTGAGACTCGATCGCCAGCAAGAAGACAGCCCTTCCTCTTCCATTATATTCACCTCGATCCTATCAGATTCTGCGATTAAAAAATGACAAGAGCTCCCGTCGGCCGTCCAACTGAGAGCACGAGTCGAGACTAGACTAGCGGCACTGAATGCAAAATCTTTGAGAGATATCCGTCAACACGGGTCGGAATGGGAAGGATAGCTTGGGCTCGTAATTCACGGAGGTCCTTTTGATAGTCCTGCACCACTTGTCAAGAGCGAGAAAAGGCAACATCTCAGTTGAATGTATCACAACAAGGCCTCGCTAGCGCTGCAAGGGCACGTAGAACAAGCTTAGGTTTTAGAATCAGAGCAAGCAGGGATCTGGATTCTGGATAGTCTAGTCCGACTGGCTCGTGCGAAGCCGTACTTCAGCGGCCGGATGGTATATAGTCACATGATATCTTTTGATGCGCCACAACGCGTTAATTATGGTGCGCAAAAATTGTAACAAGACGCGATTGCACGATGAACGACGATCAACTAGCGCCAGAAAGGCCAGAAAAAATTGTATTCAGCACTTCCAAAGGACGGCAGCTCTGTAAATCGACATTGAAAGACCGTGTTCCGTACGAACCCCACGATGGGCAGATTGAACTTGAAAGTATCTGCAAAATGCTTGACGGTGTCGATCTCCTGTAGCTAGCCATTCTCGCCACGGGATCCGGTAAAACCAGTTTCCTATCGATTTTCATGCTCGTTGTGCTCGCAATCCTCGAAAGCTGTCTCTATGTCCGAGCACTTCATTTTCATAGCACCCGTGCTTGCTAGCTGTATGCCCTACTAAATACCTGGAGTATCAGATGATATGTTGCTCAATCATAGCTCACTTTACCAAACAAATTCCCATATTTAATGCGCTGAAGTGATAGAGAAGGTGAAGAACAGTACAAGCGAGGAGCAAGTGGTGGGTATCCAGAAGGATATCGGTTCCGAAATGATATAATATCTGGTAGACGATGTTTTCAAGTTCTCTGAGGTGCCTGTTGGTCCATTTCGAGAGACGCTTCTGTTGGGGTAGAGAGTCTCGCCACGAGCATAACACGGACAAATAGTCATCGTATATCCAATCTGTATTAGCCCCACGTAATCTTCACTGGTTGTTGTCCTACTCCTACGTCCTTAGGTCTCAACAGGTCATGAGCTCCCGCGCTTATCCGCTGCACCTTCGTAATCCGTGTCAATCTGTGTAAATCCGTGTCATAATCTGCGCCTGTTCGAACGTTCGACAGGGAACCATCTGTGTCAAAATCCGTGTCATAATCTGTGTTTATCCGTGTTCACCCCGCCGTCATCCCGCCGTCATCCCGCCGTCCTTGTACGTGCAACCTCGAAGCTACAACCTCATCTGCCGTCTTCACTGTACGTGCACACCATTCGACTCTCCCGCCGTCTCTGTACGTGCCCGCCATCCCGCCGCCATTCAATCAACAACATTATTACCCACTACGACGTCATTTCGTGGTAATACGGCGCATATACGCGCCCGATTATCAACCGCCGATCAACCCAGTCGCGACTCACACGTAACTTTACCGATCGCGACGCGCAGCGCAAACTACGTCAATCCTACCCACATCGTTCCTATCAACACTCATATATGCCAACCTCTTCGCGCCGCGATACAAGACGAGGGGGTGTTTTAGGGGTTCGTCTAGATCGCGACACGTGTCGCTGCGGACAATCAATTATCAAGTACCGAATTGAATCGCTATGCTCGTCGTCGAGCCTCAGGGGGTGTGTTGGGGTAGAGAGTCTCGCCACGAGCATAACACGGACAAATAGTCATCGTATATCCAATCTGTATTAGCCCCACGTAATCTTCACTGGTTGTTGTCCTACTCCTACGTCCTTAGGTCTCAACAGCTTCGCAGCTGAGAAGTGACTGGAGAGGGTTTGTTGATTAGATTGGTGACCGCAGCGACACATATGATCGTTCCGCATGTGGAACCCACGCGGGACTCGCGTGAGACTCACGCGATTTCCACGCGAGATTCTGAAGTACGGCTCGGGACGCGCGTTTCATATCAGACCATAAGGAGGGAACGAGTGTCTTCCCTCCTATGGTATGACTGTGGGAGACTAGATTCTGGACACGAATTCGAAATACAGCGGAGTTTGAAACTATTTTCCTCTTGATCCTCATGGTGACGTGCTCCTTGTAAGGTCCTCCCTCCAGGATGAGATTGCATTACTTGTACTGCTTCTGAAGATGACTCTCAGTCAAATCTTATGCATCTCCGAAACCCCGCCATGAATTGCAGCTGGTGACCACCAGCTGATTCCTGATCAATATCTTGCTCATCGCTCATCGTTACCACTGCTTACCTCACCTGCCCTTTAAGTCCAGGGAGCAGAGGATCAATACAAGTACCAAAACCTAGAAAATAATCTGGCAATATCCCAACAATGTTAATTCCCGAGTACGATCTCGACGACTTCCTATTGCTCGAATGCTCTCTCCTAGAGACGTAACGCTCCGGTACCGGCATCGTATCAGCTCGTATATATCACCGCGTCGTAGAGCGGGCCGGTTCCAACTTGATTGAAGCTCGCCGTTTGATGGGCCAGCAGAAGCTCAGAGCCCGAGTTCTCGGTCATCGTGGGTATCATTGGCGGTCGGGCGGGGCAGCGGTCGGCGGGAGCCCTTGTGCGCACTGACAGCGCGCGGGGTCATCGCAGGCAGCACCTGTGGTCGTAGTCATCGTAGCTGACAACGCTCGGTCACCGTACATCCCGCGCGTCATGGCCGAAAGCAACCGGTCATCGCAGTAGTGTCTGTGCCTGCGGCATAAACAGGCTCGTCCCTCGGCATGTTGGCCTCATTGCTCGGCAGAGATCCTTTCACCTCAGGCATGTGCGCCTCGACCCTTGGCGTGTTATCAGAATTATATAAACTGCACCGCAACGAATGCTAAATGATTAAAAACCGGCCAATAATGGGTGAATATTCACATAGTTATCAACTGTATCAATTTCCACCGTGCGCTACTCGGGCATCATTGTTGTTTCTTCCTCCTCCTCGTCCTCCCCCCTCCATCGTTCACTGCATAAATCGAAATCGACCGGTTCTTCTTCATGACTACGAAAGCCAAGAGGACCCGAGCAGACAGTTCCGAACCAGATGGAAGTGGACCTTCGAAGAAGGTTCCAAGATCGGATGCCGTTGGCACGAGCGGCGGCCATGTCACAATGGTGCGTGCGACACAGCGCGTCTTTTCTTTTATTCTAACACAGCCCAGGGCTCTACATTCAATGCGATTGGAACATTGGGCACTGTGACAATGGTAGCTGGGCATTTTATCAATGGCGACTACAACGTAGTTCAAGGAGCAAGAGATTTGCAAGATGAAGTGAAAGGGATTCAAGACGAACAAAAGAGTTTGAGTTTGCTGCATTTGGAGACTGGAACATTTTTGCTTACACGCCTTCCAGAAAGGAGTATAAACAAGTGGATGGCCGCACCCGATACTTCACTGAGCTACAAAGCTGCGCGCGAAAAGCATCAAAAGGGCACAGGATCTTGGCTTGTCGACGGATTCAAGTTCAAAACATGGAAAGACTGCTCCGATTCTGTTCTATGGCTCCGCGGAGGTCGTGAGTTATTCACTTTAATAATAAAAATTGTGGCATTCTCATGGCGGCACTCCTCAGCTGGATGCGGAAAAACTATACTGTGGTAGGTATCAGTTATCATCATTCTGAAAACAAGCTTATGAGGCTATGTCAGCTCCTCTGCTATTGAAGAAGTAAAGAACTCCTACAAAGGAAAACCCTCGGCGGGCTATGCCTACTTCTTCTTTGACGGCACAAGTGCCCGATCACAGCTTGTTAATCACGAAAGCCTTGTCAGATCGATCATCATGCAGCTCTGTGACCGTTTTGATGGGATTCCGCCTGCTCTGGCAAATTTGTACGCCTCAGAGGATAACGGCCGCAGCCAACCACTGCTCGCCTCTCTCGAGAACACTCTGCTGCAGACAATCCGATCATTTGACAACGCATACATCGTCATAGATGCGCTTGATGAATGTGACGAGCGGCCGAAAGTTTTAAAATGGATACAGTCTATTACTTCCCAGACGTCTGGGTGTTTGCACCTGCTAGTCGCGAGTCGCCCAGAGCCCGATATCAAGGACCGCCTCCGCCTCCTTTCCAACTTGCATGAGATTGACGTTGCTGATCGCCAAGTTTCGGGTGACATCCGTCACTACATCGATGCGTGCCTCTCTGAGGTCAACGATTGGACCGAGGCCCAGAAGGAATTGGTACGAATTGCTCTTGTAAAGGGTGCCGATGGGGTGTGAGACTTTTTGTGATACTGAATTGCACGCCCATGGAACTGATGCTTGTTTTTGACTAGGTTCCGATGGGTGGCTCTGCAAATTCAGGGATTACTATCAGATATCTGCTTGAATACATCAGAACTGAAAAGTCGCCTCAAGTGTTTGCCTAAGGATTTAGATGAGGCATATACTAAAATCATTCAGCGGAGTACTCGCTGTGCCGACGTAATCCAGTTATTGCAGTGGATAATATTTGGCCACAAAGACTTCACTGCCCGGGAACTCGCCGAGGTGGCCTCGATCAACTTTGATGCTGGCAACGGCACCTCACCTTTTTATGACCCTGACCGGCGATATGAATGTTCAGAAAATGTACTGAGGGCTTGTTCTGGACTTGTCGTCGGAGTGGAAGGTACAATACCACTCCGACGAATCCTCAAAACGGGACTGATCAAATTATGAGCAGGCTGGAATGACCGAACTGAAAATTCCGAAGGTACGATTCAAAGCTCGTGCCCAACATCGTGGTGGCATCCATTGATAGATGCTAGTTTATGTCAAGATCGCCCACTTCTCAGTGAAGGAATTTCTGCTTTCAAAAGTCATTCAACTCGGACCCACTAAATCTATCCGCTGCACTGAGAGCATTTCTCAACAGGCCATCTCTAAAACCTGCCTCGCGTATCTTCTTCAGTTCAGGGAGCTCGACAGTATCACCAACGACAATATAGAATCCTTCCCGCTAGCCATCTATGCGGCAGAATGGTGTGTCTCCCATATTGAATCGATTCGTGGTGAGGACATGGATGCTACCCTGGAACAAATGATTCTGCAGCTAGCTGCGCCTAGCAGTAGCTATATCCTCATCAACTGGAGGCGACTTCAACATACTACCCGCGGATATAGAATGCTCAAGCGCCCAACGGAACTGGTGAATTGCGCCGCCTCGCATTTGTGCTTGGCTATCAGTATCGGCCTGATGCTACTGGTGGATCATTTGATCAAAGATGGCATTTGGGACATTCTGCTCCAGACGGCCTCAAATGATGGTCACCTTGAGGTTGCCCACATGCTGTCGGAGAAAGGTACACATGATAATGCAGTGGGAAGACACTCTGCCACCGCGCTCCATGCGGTGTCGTATCTGGGTCGCTTCGAGATCGTCAAGCTGCTGCTAGAGAGAGGCGCGGATGTGAACGGCACGGGAGGACCATTCGGCACCGCACTCCAGGCGGCATCGTATAAGGGACATCTCGAGATTGCTAAGCTGCTGCTCGACAGAGGCGCGGATATAAATATCACGGGAGGACCGTACGGCACCGCGCTCCAGGCTGCGATATATTGGAATCGCCTCGAGATTGCCAGGTTGCTATTAGAAAGAGGTGCTGATGTGAATGGCACGGGAGGAGCGTTCGGCACTGCGCTCCAGGCGGCATCGTATGGAGGTCGTCTCGAAATTTCCCAGCTGCTGCTAGAGAGAGGCGCGGATATAAATGCCACAGGAGGACCGTACGGCACCGCGCTGCAGGCAGCATTGTATTGGAATCGCCTTGAGATTTTCCAGTTGCTGCTAGATAAAGGCGCGGATGTGAACGCCATAGGAGGGCAGCACGGCACCATGCTCCAGGCAGCATGCTATAGGGGCAGCTTCGAAATCGCGCGGCTGCTACTAGAGAAAGGCGCAAAGGTGAATGCCACAGGAGGACAGTATGGCACCGCGCTACAGGCGGCAGCGTATATTGGCCGCCTCGAGATTGCCGAGCTGCTACTGGAGAGAGGGGCTGATGTTAATGCCACGGGAGGGGTTTACGGGAGTGCTCTCAATGCAGTGAGAGCGGTGGTCCCATCTTGGATGTGGAAGAGAGAAGCCAACATGGAGGCCATTGCGGAGCTGCTCAAGGAACATGGTGCGTTGGAGATGGAGTCAGAGATAGAGACACATCCAGGGATAGATACACAGACGGAAAAATCTTAACAGTGCCGCAGTTGGTAGTCGATATCTGGATTGATTATGATGGCTTGAACCAGTCCTGAGTCAATACGCACCCCCGTTCGTGAAGGGCATGCACATACTTACTATGTTGGAAAATTATATCCCAAGGCTGCTTTCAATGGCGTCCTTGACGTGTGTACATCGACTCGAAGGCGCTACTGCTCGAGCAGAATGGATCTATAACTCCACACAATGGGTTATCACTGAGCCGCTCTGCCTCGGCTCGCTGGCGGAACTCGATGTCATTCATGTCTGTCAGCGTTCGGACCTATAATTCTATGGATGGGTCATGGTCACAGGCGAATCACATCGTGCAAACCGCCGCTTGACATAGTTGATCTTCATCTCGTGGAAGAAGTACTTCGGGAGAACACTCGGACTCGCGCCTGCTTTTTTACGGTCCATCGGGTCTGGCATCAAGACCTGACGCAGAGAAGCCTCATGATCAGAAGGGATCTTGCTGGATCTGATCTCGAGAATTGCTGCAAACTACATTGCAGCATGTGGCAAAGTCGTGAAAACTGACATACCTTTGTGAGAAATCAATCACCTTGTAGCGGAATGCGGTCGACGAAATCAGTGCTACAAAGATTTCGTCCGTTTGAAATACCTACCTAGGTATCACCTTGTGGAGTTTTGTATCGAAGCGCTGGAGTCATACAAATATTTGATCGTTGGTAAATGGCGTATGCCAATGCCCTTGCGATGGTTGTAGAGAAAAGGCAATATCTCAGTCGAACGTATTGGCACAGCCGGAAGCAAGCAGAATAGTCTACATACTAGTGCCGTTCATGCATAATGTAAGCACAAATTCCAGGTACAGCGGAGTTTGAAAACATTTTCCTCATCCTCATTGCTTCTTGACGTGCTCATGGTAGCAGAGTCCTACACTGGCTACAGCGCGTTCAACTTTCTGAAAGAATTGTATTAAGTTTACTGCTCCTGAAGATGATTCTCAGTCAAATTCTATCTTTCTCCGTATCTGCACTATGTACTGGTGGCCACTGGCCAATCCCTGATCAATATCTTGCTCGTTGCTCATTGTCACTGTCAGCCTCACCTGCTCTCTAGATCAAGCTTTGATAAAGTCTAGAGAATCGATACAAGTATCGAAACCCAGAGATTAATCTAGCAATATCCCAGCAGCATCGATTCTTGAATATGATTTCGATAACTTCCTACTGGTCGAAGGCTCTCGAAACTGGGCTGGGCCTCTCTGCTCTCCCTCTTCCTAGCAGTCAGCCCAATACTTTGGTCTCGGCATCCATCGGCTTGACCCAACAGCAACAAACAAATCTGGACGAGCAAAAAGCGCGACTCTGGCGAAAAGGGGTTCCTTACCTACTTGTCTTCGTACCCCCATCATCTCCTCACTTTCCCAAATCTACATACATCTTGCAAAAGAATCTGACATGGCCCGCATCACCAAGTCGATCATCTCCCGT
Organism: Athelia sp. TMB; assembly: GCA_014898675.1. NCBI lineage: Eukaryota > Fungi > Basidiomycota > Agaricomycetes > Atheliales > Atheliaceae > Athelia > Athelia sp. TMB. Next base: position 112,078 of record JACXVL010000025.1, on the reverse strand, counting down.
CCTATTGCTGTCGAATGCCCAGGCATGGTTGGCTCTTTCGCGTTCCCCAAGGCTCGCTCGTCGCCCCGGAAGGCAGCCCAGCCCCAGCGCGCGCAGCGTCAAGCGAGGTTTCTCAATGACCGGGCGGTGGTGGTCGCTCCCCAGCCGCTCGATGTCAGCCTCTCTAATGCCCCGCGCCCACCGAGGTCGATCCTGAAGACGCAGTGGCTCAGCCCTGCGGAGCGCGTCGCCTTGTCTAAGAGCCAGCCTCGGACGATGTCTAAGAAACCCTGTGCCTGCGGGTGCGTTGAGATGAGAGCTACGAGATGAGCACAACAAAAGTCGATCCCCCGGAATCGCACGAAACGAAGGCGCGCCACGGAGTGAGAAGCAGCGGTTGTGGACGTAGACGGACAGAGCTGGACTCGGAGTCGGGGAGGCGCAGGCTGCCGACAGCGGTCTGGTAAGGAGTCTTTGGTGGGGCGGGCGGACGCGCTCGTTTCATTCATCGATGCTGCCAGCCGCTGGTCGAGGGGGATGCGTTTCTTCGATCATTCTCGGCGCCTCATTAGAATGGCTGACCATCGCACTCTTGTTTCATTAGGCTGGCCGACCGCCCCTGCCCCTGCCCCTGCCCCCTGAAGACACCCTGCCCCCTCCGAGGACCCCGGACCCCTGCCCATGGACTGTATTAGGCATACGTTTCTTCGATCATCCTCTGCCCGTCATTAGAATGACTGACCTTCGCACTCTCATTTTTATTAGGCTGGCCGACGCCCCTGCCCCCCGAAGACCCCGTGCCCCCGGACCGTGCCCATGGACCGCTGTCTCATTGCGGAAGATTGTATTATATATAATTAATCCTTTGTATGCGCGAGGCCTGGCTGGCGAAAGCTTTGACGGGACGCCCAATCAGTACATCAGCGCTGGTGTAGTGGTTGGGCGCCCCGCCAAGACTTTCGTCAGCCAGCCACCTTGACTCTCCATCGCTGGTAGCTTTCTCCATGACGTCCATGGAGTTTTAATGCACCCAGTTTCAATTGTCAAATAAGTCGCGTGCTGGAAATCACAGGTAAAACGCTGGGTTATAGTATCAAAATTTTAGATAAATTAAGCGAATGGCCACGAGCAAGGATGAATATATTGTGTGCTAGAGAACTGAAATTAACTCTGAATGGGCATCTCTACAAGCCCCAAAAAATGCGCCCGCGCTCGCCTCAGCAGTAGTTGTTTGAAGTTTTGTACACGTCGCAATATATCATTAGGTTCGCATTCTCCGTGGTGGGTGTTTCTTTCAGGCCGCAATTCACAGCCAGTCTCGCTACCGTGCCCTCAGTCTTGGTATTCGTAAATCAAGGCCTGATGGCTCAGTTGGTTATTGCAAGAGTCATCAGCGGGTTATGTGTCTAAGAGCCTTGCTAGCAGAACATATAATATATATATATCAAATGGTACAGTGAAGTCATTCCAAAAACGCGTCCATACATAAAGAGTAAAGCGAAATGGCCAGTGATGACCAGTTCAGATCAATTGAAATCCTCCAAAATCAAGGAAAGCCTCTTCGAGGGATAGTTTGCGCACTACGAGCGCCTCAACGATTAGCCGCGGCTCCTGGTTGTCCTTGTCGTCGTCGTATCTGCTGATGCTTCTAGCCACTGGCAATATCGTGGGGGCGAGGAGAGGCGATTCTGTAGAGACAACGATGTGCGGGCTTTTTATTGTTTCCGTTGGATCGCCCTCGTCGCCATTCAAAGATTCGCTTGCGGTTGAGATAGGCAGCTTGATGACTTCGGGTAAAGGCGATGTAGGCGTCACCGCGACTTGCAGGTTTTCTAATCCCTCGACCAGCTTCCTCTCCTGCTCATCTATAGCGCCGTTGTGCTGTCTCAACCCTTGTTCTTGCTCTGCATTCTCCAAGAGGAGCTGTCGCTTCTCTTCACGCCGAAGGTCTCGCGCGGCGCGGCGGTTCCGCGACGACTTAGTGTGATTAGATTTCCCATCGCTGTCACTGTTTGTCTGCGTTGCCGATATGGTAGAAGGAGAGTGTGCAGGCCAGCTCTTCTTGTGCTTCGTGACGTGTACGCGCGGTGCGCTGTGATGCATAGACTGTGACGCGCGAACGGGGCGCGGCTTGTATACTGTCGATATTTCCAAGTCAACCGAGAGTTGCGAGCCATCCAACGACAATTCATCCATCGAAAAGATGGCGTCGTCGTCCGTGGATGGTGTCTCACTCTCTGAAGTGCTAACCGCTTCCCATCGATTGCCCTTCCCGTTCTCGAGACGCTCCTTCCCTTTCATTCCCGCAAACAGCCCAGCCCTGTCTCCTCCCCGCATATGCATGCCCTTCGGCACCTCGACCTCTTTGACGATGATGACACTGGCGCCAATCTCGCCCGCCATACACTCTAAGGTCTCGAGTGTACGTTCGAGGTCCGCGCGGGGGAGGCCGATGAGAGCACCGGAATCAGCTACGCCGAGCTCGTAGTAGGCTTGACCTCCGCCTTCGAGCAGGCGCCATTTGAGCTGTGTGACGAGCCGAGCAAAGCGTGCGGGCGAGGGGGATAACAGCTGCAACTTGTATTCGACGTTTCCCTAATTAACAGCAGGATAGCAGATTAACATCAGCAAACAGGAGCATAAACGTGAAGACAGACCTCCTCTGCTTCCGGTACAAGCTTGGGCACATATTTGGGTGAGGGGGGGCTGGGTGTCGATATGAGCGCGTCCCAGGGTGACCCAACCCTCGGGCTTTCGCCTGTATCTGATTCACCAAACATTAATGGACAAATTCGAGCCTATAGGGGTATTTGACAGGTGTATATTCGAGGGATCATTGTCGGTTCTGTCAAGAGGTGGATAGAGAGCTGCCAAAGCCTTATAATGCAAGCATGGGTATGTCCTGAGTCAAGGAGATATCACGGTGACTCAGTATCACCGCCCTTAGGTCACGAGGCAGGTCACACCCCCGTGACATTGCTACGCGCCTAGGCTTCCACCCTGCAATTCTTACAAACGCTCCACCCTGCCTTCAACCACCACCAACTCGCTTCTGTCACCGCCTCATCCCAGCCCTTTGAAAGCACGATGCCTCCCCAAGTCTCTTCCGCGATGACGCTGAAGCGCATTCATCGTGAAGTAGCGGACGTGGCCCGCGAAGATCTCGGCGCGATCACTCTTGCACCGACGGACAGTCTGTTTATCTGGAAGGGCTCCATCCCAGGGCCTGCGGGGAGTCCGTATGAGATGGGCGTGTTTGGGGTCGACGTTGTACTTGGAACCGATTATCCGTGAGTTGTGCCTGGTATAAAAAGCGCTGTGCTAATAGAGATGCGCAGGTTCTCCGCACCCAAAGTCACGTTCTCCACCAAGTATGCCTTTCTTCTCTTACATCAAGGATACTTTAGATGCTTATGATTGTATAATGGGCAGAATATACCACATGAACGTCTCAGACCGCGGCCAAATATGCATGGATATTCTCAAGAACAACTGGTCCCCTGCGCTCTCCCTCTTCAAAGTCATGCTATCCCTATCATCACTTCTCACTGATCCTAACCCTCGTAAGTGATTCCGAGCTAATGATTCGATTGTGCCGCGCTGAACATGTTGCTCGATTCATAGAGGACCCGCTCGGTAACACGGTTTTCGTACACTGTACCCACGACCCCTCTCTGACCCCACTTCACAGTCCCAAGCATCGCCACAGAATACATCCGTAATCGCGCTCAGCACGATAAGACCGCCCGTCATTGGACGTCCCTTTACGCCAAGCCCCCTGCTCCTATACCTGCCTCTGCACCTGCATCATCGTCTTCAGCTGCTTCTCCGACACAACCAGCGACAACGTCAGGCTCGAGCACAGTCCTAACTGGCAAGAATAAGGGCAAAGAGAAAGCCTCCCCACTCCCTCCGACTACGTCCCGCGCCGCACGCCAGAATGGTCGTGCAATAGAAAACAGCACGATTGTAATCGACTCCGACTCTGATACAGGTAGCGAGCCTGCGCCACGAGTGCAGGGCAAGCGGCAAAAGCGGAAGCTGGTGGACTCCAGCGGCGATGGGGAGGTGGTGGATCTGACTGGACTGGATACGGAGGGAAATGGTGAGCCGCGGGCGAAGAGGCGGGGTGTGGTGGGAGCGGGGGGGATTGTCAGTGGTCCTATGGGTGGTGGGGGTTCTGGTGAGGTTATTGTTATCGATGATTGAAGAAAGACATTACATACTCGGTGAATAATGATGTTACATTAATATTATGATAAGTGTATCCTGGGAACACACTCGAGTCAGACAGTTGCAATTGGATTGAGGCTTTGCTTGCAATATTTTCAGATTTACTAATATTGCGGAGCTCCTCACGTGACACCTTGCTGTCTCGCAACTCCCAGGCCTTAGTTTTTGCTCCAGACCATCACCACCGTTCTTCTGGGCCATCCAACACCGTCGACTTCATATCGCCAGACTTCCCAAAGCTTCAAAATCTAAACGGGTTGATCTGAACATACTATTCAAGACGCTCTTCGTGCAGCAGCACTGCGGCTCATTGACAAACACGCGATGATTTTCAAGCCGACCCTTTTTGACTTAGGCCAGAATTTTTCTGATCAAGCCTACTACGCCCACCGCCACTTTGGCTGTCACCCACGATGCACCTTCCTGCAGCTTCTTTAGATCAAAACAGGATTAATAGCAAAGATCGATGTGTTTTCGCGCGCAAGGAGCCCAACTGGGTCGCTGGCAGGCTTCTCTGCTCCTCGGGTCGCGGACTCGCCCCTAAACAAAGCCTGTTGGATGAGTCAGATCTACAGGCTGCCAACAGTGGTCATCCAAAAGGATGTGTGAAGGGCCGCAGGACACCCAAGATATCAACATCGAGGCAGAGATGTGGATTTGGCATCCCAAGCTGGATGTGCAGCGGCTCGGAGCGCCCACATTAAGGTTGGAAGTTTACATTATAACTGAAGACTTGACGAGATTAATTTACATCCCGCTCTGATCCACGTAGTTATGATCAGAACCCTCGCGCGTGTTACGGTCACTGAACCGAGTCTAAGCCTTACCCTGATCGGCGCGAAAAACATGCACACAGAGCAACAGGGCGATTGCAGCATAGATTGCCACGACACCGGACGAACCCGCGGCGCTTCCGCTCAGATCCATCTTCGAAGTGATAGGCCACTATTATTGCCTATCTATAAATCGCTTGCAAGTTCTCGCTCTCTCCTACAATTTGCCAATATCTAATAAGTTACGTATGTTTTCAGGCAGCTCTCGGACCCTTCTCATACATAATCATTATTTCTATCAAAGAAACAATTAATGTGCAACTATGTATGCCGCCAGGCTCCAACTACGGCACTGTAGAACGTGGCGGTGACGACCACATCAATGGAGGCTTCCCGCTCAGGGGGAGGGCGTCAAAAGAAGCCACTTGCGTGCCATAATATGACAAACCGCTCTGCATTGGCTCTGCAGGTGCGAACAACCGTTACTCTCTAATGTCCTACAGAGGGCCAGGGTACATATGTTACATTTCAACCACCCCATTTGCGATTTACAAGAGGGAAACGACTGTGATATAGATTCTTCGAAAATGTCAAAGGCAGAATGCATTCATCTCAGATTGTCCCGCACCTGACCCGCATCACTTCCTGTCGGAAAGGGAGGCTTTCATTCAATTGATCGTCTAGAACCATCGCTGGCCACCGAAAACCCGCGGACAATGAGGCTTTCGAGCGCTTACAGTTGAGTTATATAGGAATGCTTGCCGAGTACATACTCAGGTCTCTTTCCCGTCCTACTGGTTCTGGCGAGTTCTATTTATGCGGTGCATGGTAGATTGGTCACTCACATACCTTCTTATTCAGCATTCGAAGTCTGTTGCGCTCATCCCAACATGTCTGAGAAACGAAGTAGCTCAAATGCCTCTCATACTGGCACCAAACCCGCGATCGGAAATCTTCATAAAGATTCTGCTGGTCCTTCGCATCCCACCGATGATCACCCCACTCCCACCTTCTTCGGTCGCTGCAAAACATTTGCGAGCGATCCCCGATCCCAGATGGCCGTCGCCATGATCATCGGTGGCCTCCTGATGTTCGGCCACCATTCTCTCCTCCATTATCTCAACGGACGGTTAGTCGAGAAGACATACGAAATCAATGACCACAAGATTCTGGCTTCAGTGAAGAGCATCTTCCGCTCCCAGCAGGTCGTGTCGGCGCTGAGCAATCTTATCGCCAACTGCGAGCGGATTGTACTCACTATGGCCATCGGGATTGCATTCATACAAGTTCTGTGGATGTTCCTGCGCAAGAACCACTACTCAATCGAGCAGATCGACAATTTCATGGCTACTCGAAGTAGCGCTTTTACCCCCTCTTCATTTGCGACATTGTGCTCATCCGCCTTTGTCCTCACCTTGATGGCCCTTTGCGCTACTGCCATGACTACTATTACAGTCCTCGCCCCTGGCGCGCTCTCGATTCTACCAGAGCAGTTGATTCTAAACAGCAGCTGTACCGTTCCGACAGTAGACGTGGCAAGCGCGGATTATGGTGCCGCTGTACTCAGCGGACCCGGTGTAGCTTCGTGGCCTGGAATCGCCCAACTGGTCGCGCGCGTCATCGTCCAAGAACAGCCCTTCCTCCCAACAAACCAGTATATCACATGCAACAGCTCCTGCCAATACAACATTGAGTATATCGCGCCCGCCATTCAATGTACCGACGCCTCAGACTCGGTCAATTTCAATGTCACCCTACCTAATCTCACGACCAACGCCACTGTGAACGGTCCTGGCCTTGCCACCGTGTACAATAGCTCGTATACATGGGGCAGTGACGGAGTTTCTCTCATCGTGAGTATGGTCCAGGGAAATTACCGTGATGGTGCTTGGAGTTTCCAGGCCCCGCAAGCTTTCTCTTGCACGGCATACAATGCGACATACGGAGTTACAGTGCTTTATACTGCGGACTCGCTGGCCGCCGGCACCGTCACGCTCAACTACAAAAACGTCTACAATAGGTTACCCGGAAAAGCGCCTGTTAGTTCATCTAACATCACGACCAATCAAATCGTACAGATGAACAGCATCGTGGACGCTTTCGCTTTCGGGATGCAAGGGACCATCACCTATGGCAGCAAAGGCTACCTCGGCGATGCGACTCCTACTGCGGTCCAATACAGCAACTTATCTGCGGCGCTTATAGGAAACGCCAACATCACAGACTGGACGACTATCATTCCGAACTTGATGCAACAGACGAGCCTCAGTTTGATATCCGGCTCATTTGACATCTATGGCGGCGCGATATCCATCTTACCCCACAACACCACTTGCGCATCATACGCCAATACTTATCATTACACGCCGTGGAGACTCTTGGTTACATATGGTGTGTGCATTGGTGCTGCCGCACTGTGTGTTCTTTATGGGTGGTGGGCGGTCTACCATAATAAACGTGGAGAGGCCTTGGGATTCCGCCGATTGCTTGAGTCGGCGCGAGATCTTTACAGTACGGACACCTCCGATAGAGCCGCCACCGAAGGGCGCTTGCCGGTCCATGCGAAGCTGCAAGTCACGGCGCGCGATTCGTTCCAGCGACATGATCTCCAGGGTGAGCCCAGCACACTTGCATGAAGTGAGTATCTGGCGTTAATCAGCTTGCACAGATCGCTAGCACCTGATACCGTACCATCGTAGTTTGTTGAGGGGAGAAGACCGGGGTCCGTGTATGCAGCATACGTCTTACCAACTGTGCATGAGAGCACCGCCGACCTTGCACAGTCTGTTTGTTCGGTTTTGTACCATGTATTTTTCGAACCATACTCGAGTATCTGCTTCACGTTTCAATCTTTACTCAAATTTGTGCAACGAGAAAGTCTCAATCGGGCTGTCGAGGATGTAGGCAACTGACACGACGAAGGCATCATCCACGGAAGTTCACTATGTAAGAATTCTCGTGGCGCTTGGCTGCTTTCGATTTCCTTTAATTGGAAAATTTTCTCCAGACCACGATCATTCTTCTCCGGGTCCTCCATCTGCGTCGACATCATACCATTTGAACCTTCAAAGCTTTAATATACTGGTAAACGCGCCGATTCGAGCGTACCCCTGCAGACTCGCCGCCGCTCTACGAGCCATACATCAAAGTAACAATCCACCAACGATAGTCATATAATAAGATGTGGTATCTTATAAATTACCAACTAGTCGCTGGGGCCAAGTGTACAGTAAGTATCTAGTTTCTTGAGGTATAGTAGAGTCTCGCCACGAGGATAACACGGACAAATAGTCACTGTAACCGATCAGTATTGGTCCCGCGTAATCTTCACTGGTTGTTCTTCTACTCCACGTCCTTAGGTTTCAACACCAACTGTGACGCTGCATTGGCCAGCTTGTGAGGCCAAAGGGATAGGGTTGTTGCAACTACTATATGGCAGGTTTTGCATAAGTTGGCAGTATTTTTGGAACATCTGCTTCACTGGCAGACTGGCGCCACTGCAGCCCGCCACCAGCCACTCCGCATTAGTCAACTATCCCCTGTGCATCGTGACGCGTGATCGAAGCACTGGTAAGTGATGCCGCGGCGTTTATTGAGCGAACACAGTACAGTTGCTCATCCTCGTTACAGCAGGTTACAGCACACCCGCATTGATTGACGCATGTCTGCGATCCAGACCCTCTCGATACTGAGGCCTGAGGCCTGTCAAGGCAGAGCTCGGCCGATGTTTTTCATCTCCAATTTGCTCACATCTGCCGCCCACATGCCACCCTCATGTCAAGTTTTCACTGGCAGCCTCGGACTCAACTATGCCGGTGTGCGCAACCAGCTATATCATAACATCCCGCTCTGATCCAGAAGCCTAGTGCACACCACGGAACGCTGAGCAGGAGCTTCAGCTTCGCCTATCATTATAGGAAAGCATATGCGTATGTCACAGCAGCAACGGGCCTAGGGCGATAGCAACATGGAGTGACATGATACCGGACAAAATATCGCTTCCGCTCGGGTCCACGTTCGAAGTTATGGGACACCATGGCGTCACCGTTAACGATCTTCAGACGTTGACGTGTTCCTGCTCGCTTTCTCTCTCAAACTTGAAAATATATGCTGGCATAGTTGGTTGCTTTCCTGGCAGCTCTCAGAACTTTCCATACACAGTTATCGACGGCGACTACCTGACATACAACTGTTTCGATGCTGCCATCTATGATGTCGCCAGACTCTAACTGTGGGGCAGTGACTTTCATTTCGGCGACCGTATTCATGAGCGCTTTCTTTGCCATAAATCACAGCCGGCGGAACAACCTCGTCTCTCACAAACAGCATATACCACGTTGCTTTCTAATTCTGTTCCCGCTCAGGGGGGGGGCGTCAAAAGCTGCGTGGCAATATGACAGACTGCTATGTTTGGAATTTGCACGGTCGAACGGCCGCTACTTCCTAAACGCACTGCGGAGGTGCTGCTAGTATCGACAAGCATATTGTATGCTCCATTCATTTACTCGAAGATAGACAACTGGGGTGGGAGCCTGCTTTCTGCATGACCACCAACCCAAGGACTCGTCTACGCTTTTGCGGCAGATCCTGCGTTGACCCGATCAACTGGGGCTTGATTGTTATCATTTCCTGCCGGGAAGTGAGGCTTTCATCTAAGTGATTATCTGGAACTGCCTACCGGCTGTCCCCCAACTTCTAATAACTGGTATACAACGAGGCATTTCGAGCGCCTATAAATGCAACATGTAAAAACGAATGATTGAATCTTCAGCTCCCCTCAACGCCGCTGACCCTGGTGAGTTGCACATACGCGATTTATGAATGCTTGTTCATGCGCACAAACATCCTTAGCTTCAGAAACTCGTTGCGCCTATCTCAAGATGTCTGAGGAACGAGGAAATGCACATAGCTCAACTTCCGGTGGCGACGCCGACGTTGAAAAACATGCCGAAGATCCATCCAACAATTCCCCAGACGACCTTCCTCCTAAACCTCTCACCTTCTTCGGTCACTGCACGTTATTTGCAAGTGATCCCCGGCTGCAGATGACTGTCATCATGATCATTGGTGGCCTCATCATGTATGCTCACCATTCTCTCCATCATTATCTCAACGGACGGCTAGTCAAGAAGACATACGACATCGAAGACCACCAGATTTGGGCTTCGGTGAAGAGCGTCTTCCGCTCCCAGGAGGTCGTGTCATCATTGAGCAATTTCATCGCCAATTGCGAGCGAGCTGTGCTCACCATGGCCATCGGCATTGCATTCGTACAGGTGCTATGGATGTTCCTGCGCAGAAATCAGTATTCAATCGACCAGATCGACAAGTTCATGGCTACTCAGAGAAGCCCTTTCACCATTTCTTCCATCAAAACATTGTTCTCATCTGCCTTTATCCTCACTTTGATGGCTCTCTGCGCCACCGCCATGACTGCCGTGACAGTTTTTGCTCCGAGCTCGCTCACCATCCAACCATTGCAGGCGGTCCTGCACAGCGTCTGTACTGTCCCAATAGTAGATGTTGCAAGCGCAGATTATGGTGCCCCTCTATTGAGCGGAATCGGAGTATCCTCGTGGCCTGGAGTCGCGCAACTCGTCGCGCGCATAATTGTTCAAGAGCAGCCCTTCCCCCCTTCTTCGCAGTTTCTCACATGCGGAAACACCACCTGTCAATACGACATCGAGTTCGTCGCGCCGACCATTCAATGCACCAATGCCACAGACTCGGTGGATTTCAAAGTCACTCTGCCTAATCACACCACCAACGCTACCGTGGATGGTGTCGGTCTTGCCACGGTTTACAATAGCACTTATGCCTGGGAACGTAATGGAGTCGTCCTCAACGTCTCCATGGTCCGGGGAGATTACCATAATGAAGCCTGGATATTCCAGTCCCCCCAAGCCTTTGCTTGCACTGCAAACAACGCGACATACGGTGTCACTGTACAATATAACGCAGGTCCGCTGGGCCTCAGCACTGTGTCCCTCAATCATCTATATGAATACGACCGGTTACCCGGAGTGGTTCCATCTAACGTGCATAATAGCACGGCCAATCAAACTATACAGATGAACAGCATCGTGGACGCTTTCGCTTCCGGATTGAACGGCACCATAACCTACGACAGCAAAGGCTACCTTAGCGGTGTAGTTTCTACCGCAGTCCAATACAGCGACTTGTCCGCGGCACTTATAGGAAACACCAACATCACAGACTGGTCCACAATCATTCCGAACTTGATGCAACAGACGAGCCTCAGTTTGATGTCAGGCCATTTCGACCTCTATGCGGGAGCGAAATCCATTTCACCCTATACCACAACCTGCACATCACTAGCAGACGTTTATGTTTACGCGCAGTGGAGACTTCTGGTGACATACGGAGCGTGCATCGGTGGCGCCATGCTCTGTGTAATCCTTGGATTGGTAGCGATCTCTGCAAATAAACGTGGAGAGGCCTTAGGGTTCCGCCGATTGCTCGAATCAGCGCGGGTCTTATTTACGGACGCTCCCCAATCGCCTACGGTTCAATACCCACCACCCATGGCGAAACTTGAAGTCACTCCCTTGGGCCACTTCCGCCATTTCAGTCGACCGTCATGGTGAGCCCAGTGCATGAATAGAGGGAAGTATCTAGAGCTGAATGCCCTCTTTATGTCGCACAGATCGTCGACATCTGCTACTACCTGATTGCTACTTATCGTATATTCTGCATCAGAGAAAACGGCGGGCCCATCTATATAATCTCTGCAGCATTCATCAGTGTTGACTTTCAATAACATGTCAAGAAGTGGAAGTCTGTCTTTAACTTTTGCGTTACTCTGTTTATTTATGTACCAAGTTGTTTGAGATACATGCTAGATGGTTTTGTCCTTTTGAAAGATTTATATAACGAGGGTTGGGAATTAGCGTTGTCTACTCACATGAAGCGGCCATATACCATATCACTTGTTCAATGTGTACATTGCCTCCCAAGCCATTGCGGTCTTCACCTCCCTAAATCGCCTTCTCCAGCCGCACTACTGTCTCCTCCCCGCCCTCTGGGAATGGTCTTCCATTGGCGAAGCACTCCGACTCTTTGCCACCTCTATGAGCAGGTAGTTTCCCATTGATGAAGAGGTCCCGGAGAATATCGTCAGTGCATTTGGATGGGTCACGCCCCGAGGAGTGGCCATAGCCGTGGTGCACGACTGTTATTGAGCGATAAGTGATCACTTATGCACAGTTGAACTTTCAATTACTCACGCAGTCGGGCATTGTCACCCATCTCCTTGGCGAGTATACGCGCATTCCGCAGGGGTGTCGCTGGGTCCTGTGTGATTTCGAATGAGGGTCAGAATCGGAGTCATGCTAGATACGAGTGGGGAACTGACATATGGTTCACCGATGAGCAGTACTGGGTTCTTGAGCGTCGCGTTGAATGCGCCGCGGTAGACTTCAGCTGATTTCCAGGGGAAGTGGCGACATGGAAGGGTTGTGTAAAGCCGCGGATTCCCCGAGATGAAGGATCTGAAGGGACGCCATTTTAATTGATGTGGGCAATGAGAAAGGGCTGACGCACTTCGCAGTCATGTTCTGCCTGAGAGCGGCCCACCACTCCAGGGACCTCTCGGGGGCGTCATACGAGTCTCCCTGCAAGTACAGCATCTCAGTTTGTGCATTGGGATTGAAAAGTGCCCAAGGCTTACACAGATGACCATCATAGTCAGTTCTTCGCTCTGCGCTGCCGGGAACTTCAGTGGATATCCACTGTGGTCCTCTTCTTCCTCTGGGTTCGGATCAAATCCCCACCTTTCATCCCAACTTTCAAGTGCCAGTGTCGCGTTCCCGCCCTCCAGCTCCTTTAGCGTCCGCGCGAACTTCGGCCATGATTCGGGATTGTACAAGGCAGAGTAGAGCAGGGAGATGACGATCTCGTACGTGACGATTCCAGGTCCTGCCTTGGGCGTAAATCCTGGGATAGGGCGTTGCAGAATCCGGTCGAACAAATTGTCCATTCGAGCCACCAGTGCAGTCAGGGTAGCATTCTCTCCAGAATCTTCACTAGAGGGCGCGAGAGCACAACGCCCTGGCCCAGCAACAAGACACTCCCCTAAGAAGCCATCCTCCCATGCATTCGTGACGTTGTCCAGACTGGTGGTCCCCCAGCCCCATGGCTCGCGCCCGTCCACGACGTACTCCATCCCGTCCATCGCGATGCGCCCCACGCGCTCCGGGAACAGCTGCGTGTAGGTCTGTCCGATTCCGGTACCATAGCTGACGAGCATGGCCGTCAGCTCATTCTCCCCAAGGGCAGCGCGGATGGCGTCCATGTCGCGCGCCACGAAGGCGGTGGAAAGGAAGCGCGGGATGTCGCCGTAAGAAGCTTCGCATGCGTTCATCATTGCTTCATTCATTCTGCACGGGTATTCAGAACGTTGGGTTTTTACGAATCAGAAGAATCACGCACGCGTCTGCGACTTCCAGTGCATAGTAGCCTCCTGTTTCTGGCCATTGCTGTGTTGAGAGGGTCCAGCGGTCCCGGTGGGCGTCGCGGGGGAAACATGAGATGGATGGATCTGTGAGGTTCACGCCTGATAAGGGGATTAGTGCAGGGTTTAGACCATTTCAGCAATCTAGTTCGGCGTACCTCGTGGATCCCACCCAAGCACATCAAACCCATCCGTAAGATTCCTGCTGTAGAATTCTCCCTTCCTCCAGACATAGTTTGTCCCCGAGCCTCCGGGGCCGCCTATGCGTTGAATCCTCGATATTCAACTTTCCACAAGGAGCACTTCCGAGACCGTACCTGGGTTGATTACCAGGGTTCGGTTGGACTTCCTGCGTTCGTCCGCCTTGAACATCGTCGTCGCCAAGCGCGCAACACGCGTGTCAGACGCGTTGGTATAGTCCAGTGGCACTTCCAAGTATCCGCATAAGTGCCTGGGGTCTCTTTCGAGGTCGCAGTGCTGCCAGTGGAAGGGATCGTCCTCGGCGCGAATCCCTCGGCGATCCGCAGTCTGAGGACAGCAAACCAGAAGAGACGAGACGATGATCGCAGTCGCGAAGATCCAAAGAGGTGCTTTCGCTTTCAAACCATTCTTGGGAGGTCTTTCGACAAGACCACCTTGGTTAAGAGGAAGAGGGGCCTTGTCCCCCATGAGTGCTGGTGGTGGTGACTTGCAGATGCTCGAAGGTCACGGCAACGACCCTCCGGCCCGTTGCTTCCGCTGAGACTCCGGATCCAGTGGCTAGTTGAACTCCCGTTCTGAGACAAACCTCCCGCACGTTCTTGTCAAATGTGAACGTTCTGAACCCTGACTTCCACGACTACCTAGTCGATGAAAATTTTCTTTGAGGCATATAGTATTAGAATAATTTCCGGACCGGAGATCGAGGTTCAACTCTCTTGTTCGGCGTTGCCCATCGCCATATCCCCGGTCTCCATTTCAATGCTAGTATTCCCTTATAAAATCCAAACCACAAGTGCTAGCCCGGGATAGGCATGTCTGTTGCCTCAAAAGACTTGCTCCACCCGAACGCAGCGGCTGAAAATCAATATTCCCATCAGGCTGGACCATCGCACAATTATATGCGTAAAATCGCGAAGCATAGATTGAACCGATACTATATCACCACAGGACATAGATATCGTAGTACAACCAATCAATAGTAAAAATCACTAGCCAGTAAGAGAATGGGGGTATAATATTCGCGTCCGCAGTCCAGCCGCTACCGGTGTCCGCCACACCAGATGGCAGCACCTAAATCAGCAACGGCGCCAAGGCGTCGCGCGCGCTTAGAGCTCGTCGCACCAGGGGAGCTCGTCCTCGCCGCCGTTGCCACCGCTGAGGGAGCCCGAGGCGCCGGAGCCAGATTTGGCGCCCGAGCTCGCGCTGGGGGCGGGGACCGCGATCGTGACGGGGGTGGTGGGGACGGCGGCAGCGGTGGAGGCGGAGCCAGAGCCGGAACCGCCGCTGCTGTGGTGGTGGGGGGCCGGGCGGACGACCGAGGGCGCGATGCAGAGAACCTGTGAAGCGCCAATCAGCACGTGCGCGGATTTAGGAGATGAATGCGAAAACGAACCTCGCCGGTGTAGATGTTGTCGCAGGAGTCAGTGATCTGGGGGTTGTTGTGGCCGAGCATGGTGGTGTTCACGCCGGTGGCGGAGGCGATCGTGTCGCAGGTGTCGTCGCTCTTGACGACGTAGGTGGTGGTGCAGTCGGCGCCGGTCGTGCCCAGGCAGAGGATCTGGTTGGGCATCAAGTTGGAGCACTCCGCGTTGATGGTGGGGGCGTTGACAGCATACAGCTGGTAGCTGGATTTTTGCGTGAGTTGGTGGATTTAAGGAGCGGGTTGGGAGAGATTATACGCACGTAGAGGAGTTCTGGGCCGCGGAGATGGCGTCACAGAAATCACCCTCCTTCACGGTGTATGTGCGGGTGCACCCCGAGACAGCGGCGGTGGCAGCTAGAATCGCAGAGTTGGGTCAGTTCAACATTCTGTGGACGATAATTGGGGTTGCTAACGAGCGATAAGAGCGGCGAAAGCCAAAGCAACGAGTTGGGTGAACATTTTATAAGCTGATAATTCGAAAAGACGGTGTGTAAAAAGAGTGGTCGGGAAACGAAGTTCTGAGAAGGACTCGAGCGTGCAACAAGGGAGGGGATATGGACAGAGATCCGGCTGGATGCCTGTTGTTAAGTCTTTTCGTGCCGGACGTAGTTACGGCATCCATCATCGGCTCTGCAGCGGCAAGCATGTTGGGTGGCACTGGTTGCATGCGCAGTTGCATGGATACTCCTCTTGTCAATCACCAACAATTCAGCTCATTTAGTAGTCAAGTTTACTATAGTTACATCATGCCCCCCAGCATTACCCAAGGGTCATTTCAAACCACCGAAGGAACTTGAGTTCTGACCACCTGCAGCTTCCAATTTAACTCTTCTGATTATCTAGTCCCCTTCAAATCGAATAACACTACATGGCTAGTGAGTACCCCATTTCATTATTCTTCTGAAAGATCATTCGGGTAACAGTCGGGACCTGACCGAATTGCTATCACGGCGGGCTTGACCCTGCAGAATACGCCGCGTCGCGTGAAGGACGGATGCACAAGCATTTCAATAACCCTTGGGATTAATATTTGAATGATCGCTTGGTGCCTGGGTAAACTTTCTTGTCAACGAAACGTACGCGTAGAAACTTGTGGTTGAGAGAGTTGCCTGCCCAGCTCACTTGGCCTCCTCGGCAGATTGCTCGGCACCGGCCGCCGTCCGAGCTCGGCCGCACTATGCCAATTATACCTCGTTCGCCTTGACAGAGCTTGACAGTCACCATTTGCAGCCACTTCATGCATCTTTTGGGGTCCAAAATCAAATTGACAATGTCACTTCCCAAAACACAACATCTAATCAAACTTTTGCATCTAATCAGCTCTTTGTACGTACGCGTTAGCAGGCGCCTTGCCTTATTGCGGAGAGAAGCGGCCCAAAATAGACATCAAACCCGCCTAGGCGCGATTTGGCGCGACCTGAGCTAGTCCATGCCTGGCATGCCAGGCTAAACTGCAATGTGGTTGGTGTCGTCCTCATTCTTGACCACAACCTTGACGCCGTTCCCGGTTCGATGCCCCCACGCACTCGGACTGCCAACCCCGATTCATGAGCGCCATTGTCACTCAGCTAGAGTGGGGTCCTGCCCTCATAGGTCAGTGCACCTGTTATTCGCTGGCCAACCATGCTGATTTTGGACACCAGGGACCACCATCAGTCAACTGTGAGCGGTGTGCGCCCACCTCGCCGACGCTGCTGATCACGCATATACGCAGGCTTTATGGGACGACGCTCGCCCAAACGGGCTTCTATTACTACAATTATCCCGATGATTCGATGTTTATGAAGGGCTTGGTCAGTCATTTGCACCATGTATGCGCACTTTTCGTCCTTTTAACACTGTTGCACTAGGTATTCGGACTTCTGTGAGTTGCGACATTGTACTCCAATGATTTTGCTCGCTAAATTGCTCGCAGTTTCTTTGACACTTTCCATTCCGTCCTCCTAAGCTATGTACTATGGGGCGCGCTGATCAAGGAGCGAGCGTTGACCATCAACCTGCGGTTTGACGTGCCTTGGCGAGTTCACTATTCATTTCGGGCAACCTCATATGCTGATACCACTCAGGCAACTCTTGGTGTGTATGTCCCCACCTCTCTTTTCTCGCCCATCCTCATCCTGCCTCCCGCCAAGATTTCTTCGGCGATAACGGTACGTCTCGCAGCTGCATTGCATTCGCGCTGCTAACACCTGCCGCAGTATGTAGTCACGTTCGTTGTCGAATTATTCTTCGCGACGCGTGTTTGGAAGGGTATGTCGCCGCGTGCCTCACCGAAATACTCGAGGGGGACTTGACGCTGACCCGACTCTCTTCTCTAGTGTACAGCCGGCCACGCCTACTAATCTCCTTCATCGTGCGTGCCGCGTGCCTTTGCCACTCCTGAATAGCGAAGCTGACGGCAGTCATGAATAGGGTGCATTCGCGATGTTACAATTTGGTGCGCGGTGGTTCTTCTTTCAACCTATCAATAGACTGACCGGGCCGTGACCCAGGCGCCGGAATGAGTTCGTGCTTCTTCTGCTTCATTTCGCCAACTCTAAGTGCTAACGCCGAGCGTGCTGCTTCCAGTGTTCGTAATCTACAAGTGCGTCTCTGGTCTATCCTCTTTTCTGCCGCAAATGCTGATATTCAGATGCAAGCTTGATCTTACCCCGCTCGCAAGACTACATCTCGAACTTGGGAGGCATCTTGCAGATTGCCAGCTCCCTCGTCTGTGATGTGCTAGTCTCTGCGTCGCTCTTATTCTATTTCCACCGCAGCCGTGGCGGTCTTCGAAGGTTCGCGCAAATCATCCTTCTTTCGGCGGCACATAGCTAACGCAACGATAGTACTGATGTCATCCTGACCAAACTGACTATGCTCACCGCAAATACGGGGCTTCTGACATCGTGAGTGCCACCGCATACGGGCCTCGTTTAGCATCACTTGCTGAATTGGTTGATATAGCATCGTCTGCGTCGTGGCACTCGCTGTGGTAAGCCCTAGCCAATGCGCTCGAATGCTTTCGGACTGATGTAGCGCGTCAGTACCAATCCGGAGGAAACTCATTCAAAGCCTTCCCGTCACACTTCATGCAGAGCAAATGTGCGTTCCCCCACCTATTTTTCTCACTCAGCGCACTCACCTGCTTCAAATTCAGTGCACGTCAACTGCCTGCTAGCATCGTACGCACCGCTCGCCTCTCTGCTCCTGCACGTATCTCACTTATTGACAAGGCATCTGGATTCTCTCAGGCTCAATGCGCGCGCCGCCATCCAGGCCACCGCCCCGTGCGAATCGGACGAGCAGACCTGGGCGCTGAACGATGTCGACAACAGCCAAAACTCGGGCCCCAGCACCAGTGGAGCGACCGACACAACTATATAAACCGACGCGATGTGCGCCCGCCGAAGCGCGGGGAGAGGGAGAAGTACCACCATACATATACCATCGTTTGTTTTCGCCATAGTATTCACCCGCAGCCGCGATATTACACTGTCTTTTAGCCGCCCGTGCTGCTTGCTTAGGGGATTACATGGAGTGCCCCGGCGGCCTGTAATCTATCACCCATTCGCTTCGAGCGACCATCTGCTTGGGCAGGTAATCAGAACAAGGGAGCGTTAGAGACTGTAATATCAACACTCACCTCAGGCGACAACGCAACAGCCAGACCCCGTGCCTGTTTGACCATTACCGTTGGAATTCACGCCACTGGCTGAGGCGGGCTCAGGCAGCACTGCGAGAGCTAACAACTTGAAGAGATCCATCACGATTGTGTGTTTGCTTGAGTTGAGAACAGTACTTGGGTTGTCGTCACAGAAGTTGATACTGATCAACAAGCTGGCCTCCCATTATCAGTAAATCGAAGACAATTGGGCGCAACTTCTGACTGCGTCTCCGTTCCTGCAGAGATATCATGATTGCATGGGCCAAAGGAGCAACGGTTACTATGGACCTTGCACTGAATCCTATTGTTTCTGGCCGGAGTTCGTTAGACTATGTGGTTCGGATTTTATGACCGCGGAGAGCGCCCTGGTGAGGCCACACGAGAAAGTGTTCTCAGATGCATCGATGAGCCTGCAACAACATGAACAACGGAGGATGATGCCTACGACACACTAGTACTGGTGCTGTGGACGCAGCTGAGTGTCATCCGGTCTCAATAACGTGTCTTTGTTCCCATTTTCGCCCTTTGCAAATGCTCCTATCATACGGCAGTGGATGAATCTCATCAACTAGATACGGAGATGGCATAATACAACTTCTCTTCAGATTCTTCACGGGACTAAGCTGGAACGGCGGATCACGACTCGCGACTCAATGCTCCATGATAGTGCTGGAGGGTCTGCGGCGCATTTACACTAGTACCCTGGACGGACTGGCTCTTTTCTTGACTATATCGCAACTTCTCTGAGAGCACTTTAGTGAATTTTATTTCTGCTTTTGCCTGATCATCGCAGAACAAGCTCGAAAGTGCAAACCAGTCGAACCCCCTATCCTGGCCTTCTCGGGAGGGTCACATGGACGCAGTTCGAGAAGGGGCTCCCAGCATGGAAAGGGGCTCCAGACCTCTTCATCCTTCTCCTCCATTTCCTCCCCATGGCTATACCCCATCTGTACATTTTGCTCAGAGTGACGTATTGTCGGGAGTCTTGGGACCTGCGTAAGATGTTATGGCTATTCCGCGCACCCGCCCAAGGCCTCCTGGCTCTTTCCGCCGCGAGCACTTTGTAGAGATGGGCAGCTCTCTTGCTTTCTTTCTTACGCTTGGATCTTCGACATTTGCAAGACGGACGGCCACGACGACAACTCCAACCACCTGCAAGATACCAATAACACCCTGGGGGCGACTCTGCGACTGTGGGGTGCAGCCTGAGTCTGGCCCGCTCTTGCCTGTATCCCCCTTTCAACGATAGCCTGAGAAGACAACACCATTCGTTCGGGGACTCCCGCCAAATGACCATAGGCGAGCTGTCGCCCCGCATTCATTTCTCCTCACTCTGCACTGTTCTGAATCAGTCCTTTACTTTGCAGATACAGGGCCATCAATTCATCGGCAGGGGGCATTCAAGACCAGGGCATACACGGACGGCTAGGGGATCCTCAAGATTGCATCCATGGGCTTCTCATCAGGCTGTGGTTATGTGGTTATGATCTCAGGTGCGTCACAGTAGCCCCTTTCTCAGGAACTGGATTGCATGCTGACCCTGCGCCTCTGATCAAAGGTCAATGGCTTGGGCAGGGGGACATGGGCACATCGGACAACAATCAAGATCAGGATCGCAGCCGCCCATCAGGGGAACAATCGAGGGTAACGTTTACGGATGATGCGGGTCCGGGTAGTCGCTTGTGCTTGAGGCTGACCATTTCCCCTCTTTCCTTAGATCATCTCAGAAGCTCGATTGGCAGGGCAGGGCACGGGATACGGGGCGCATCTCAAGACAATATGGCGAAAATTGGGACATCGGCCAGGACGGCTTGGAGGATATCGGGAGCGCGATTAGGAGGCTCGTAGAACAGGAGGTACGTGCCCTTCACAATCTTAGTTCACAACCTGAAACTCGTGATCTCCCCTGTTCCTCAAGTGAATCCGAGGCGCTCATTCGGCGGGGCAGGGGCACAGGACAAACTCGCAAGACAGGGGCGGCTCAATATAAGGATTCGAATAACGAGGCACGAACAAGCCCAGGGCAGGGGCACAGGGCACATGGACGGCAACAACGGGCAGCGACGGGAAAGGGCCTTAGGACGACTCGGGATCCCGGGGGTACGAAAGCCAGATCGTAAAACCACCAATCTACATCATCGTATTTCGCCTCTTATGTTGATGTCTTCTGATTTAGGTTCTCGGGGCTGGGCAGATGGCACACGGGCATCGAGGGCACGGGCAAGGGCTTCAGGACAACTTTGGATCCAGGGAGCACGAGAGGCAGATCGCACTGCTGAGGTTCCAATCTAAGGTATCATAACTCGCCCCTATCATAATTATATTGACATATTCTTATACAGGTCCTTGGGATTGGACAGGTGGCACACGGGCATCGAGGACGCGGGCGGGCAAGGGCTCCAGGACGACTCGGGATTGCGGCACCACGGGGTATTCATCACTCTGCTCAGTTACAAATCTACATTTTCGTGCCGAGCCTCCTATACTAACACGTTCTTTTCTCCTTTAGACCCATGGAGTTGGGCAGGTGGCACGCGGGCACAGGGA
Source organism: Athelia sp. TMB (assembly GCA_014898675.1). NCBI lineage: Eukaryota > Fungi > Basidiomycota > Agaricomycetes > Atheliales > Atheliaceae > Athelia > Athelia sp. TMB. Next base: position 90,803 of record JACXVL010000025.1, on the reverse strand, counting down.
ACGTGGCACAGGGAACGTGGATGACAACACCGGGCAGGGGCTTTTGGACGACCCAGGATCGCGGCGGCACAGAGGGCATACTGAGTTACCAGCCTATATTATCAGTTTTCGCTTCCTACGCTGATATGTTCTGTCTTTTTCTCATGTATAGATGGTGGTCGGGCAGGTGGCACTTGGGCCGAAGGAATATGGACGGCAAAACTGGGCAAGGGCTTCAGGACGACATAGGATCGCGGCGGCACGGGGGGCAGATCACCCTGCTGAGTTAGAAACCTACATCATCGTTTCTCACTTCCTAAGCTAACATATTCCGTCTATTTCTCGTTTAGATACATCGAGGTCGGGCAGGTGGCACATGGGCACAGGAACACGGACGGCAACATCGGGCAAGGGCTTTAGGACGATCCAGGATCGCCGCAGCAGGGGGCACAAGATACCAAATGCAATTCCAGACCATGTCGGCGAGCATCACAACTCATACCAGGCAAGTCACCAATCCTTCCCTTGTTCACGAAGCTGACTTTACGTACCTTCGCTCTAGGCTGACCACTCGAGGCCAGGGCAAGGGGGCACATTCACCGGGAAGGTCGACAAGACGGCGCCCAGGAACGTGGCAGACCATCTTAGGAGTGTGATTGAGAGACTCATTTGCGGGGAGGGACGTGCCTTCGCGACTACTTGGTAGAATGAGATCTCCCTTGTTTTCCCAGATTCACTCCAACTCCCAATCGGCTGGACAGGGGTACAACTCAAATTCGCAAGTCCAGTACAGGACATTTGGACGACAACACCGCGCAGGACTACTAGGGCTTCCAAGACCCCATGGGCTCAGTGTGTACGAGGACATAGACAAGGCAAGTCTCGGATGGCCGCTCCTCGGATCAGGCACTGACAGCGTTTATCCGATATAGTAGGCAAATGCAGGGCCACAGGGCATTCGACTTATGGGCACGCAACACTGGGCAGGACTAGCACGATGACCAAGCATACCGACGGGCCAGGGGCAGATCGCGCTACTAGGACAACTCAAGGCTGCGAAAGGTCGGGTGGCTGCTTTACTCAAGGTGAGTCCTTTGGGGCTCATTTCTCGCCTCTTGCTATGCTGACCGTCCTTGTCGCCAGCGCAAGAAGACCGAGGCAGGTGACGCATTGCGAAATAAGGTCATGCAATATCGGGCTGTACCATCAGGATGAACTAGTCTTTAACGGTGCAGGAGATAGATCCTCTAGCTAGACGTACATCATAGTGCTCGCATCGCTATACTCCGCCTCTCGTCGCCTCTCGTCGTCAATACTTGCCTCCTCTATCAGAAGTATGAAGACCGGGTCAGAGAAAAACATACAACAGGCTTCCGTGGATAATATGATTCGCTCCATATTTTAGAATATGCGGAAAGAAGATCTAGAATCGTACTGCAGTTGAAGCGCTGACTACTAATACTAGGCAATCAGGGATGGGATAGGGTGTTCAAGGTCAACATGGGGCAGGCCAACGACCACAATGTTGTACTTTCAAATTCTGAAATAGAGCTCGAAGATTGCATGGATAAATTGTACAGGAGAGTTATGATAACAATCAATCTCGGGGCGTTCATCATAACCCGTAGCATGAAATTTGCCCTTCTCGGACCGGACAGCGCGATGTCGCTCGCAGCTTTTTAGACACTCTTATGAAGTTGTCTGAGCAGGTGGTGGTTTGGAAAGTTGGGATCGTTCGGGTCCTGAGTCCAGCTGAGGAACTCTGGTGGCGTCACGTCAAGGGGGTCGTCAGCCTTGGCCGCAGGAAAATCGCCGCCGCTTTCCAAGAGCTTATGAATTTTGTAAACCGAGCGGAAGGCCAGACACATCGAAGTGAGGGTGGGGTTTGCTCCGAACCCAGTGGGAATGGTGCCATTTCCGGCGACGAAGAGGTTGGTGAAGTTCCAGACTTGAGAGTTGAAGTTGGCTACAGTCGTTTTAATGTCACCGCTAAAAACAATTTTTTAAGAGGGGTTGATATCAGTTTTCATCGACAGTATATGGTTATCTTTTCGTACCCAAGTCCAAGACGAGTTGTCCCGCCCAGATGGAGAGCCAATCCTGGTCTATTAGCCGATGGTCAGAATTTTGACTTTGCGCCCACTGCGAGACCTACGTCATGAACTGAGGTTCGGAACCTTGATAATCTTGTTAGAAAATTCAGTCTACGTGGAGCTCAAGGTAGATCTACCTGGAAGATAAGCGCCGAGTTCGTTTGCAACATTCGTCATGCTACAAATTTTGAGCACCTCCATATTTGACCCATTCAATCATCGACTTACTCGTTCATCATTGCTTGAGATTCTCCAGCACCTTCTGAAGTGGGGATGTATTCAAAGGTGGGTTGGGGCATGCCATACGCGTCAGTGAAATTCTCGAAGACCAGCCTGTTCTCCGGAGAGCCTTTTTGCCTTCCGAAAAACCTGAAAGATCAAGTTAGCAAATAGTAGTGTACGTGGAAAATAAAGAACTACCTCAAGTCGACGACGAGACGGGGATCAACCTTAGGGCCAACTTCGCCGTAGCTGAAGGCATCACGATGAATCTGAGTGTGCCACGGATTCTAGATAAACCGCATGTGTTGAGCAAGTGTCGATTGCAGGTTTCAAAAACACGAACGGTAACATCTTTGTAAGGAAGTGTAACTTGCGGCTCAGGATCTTGAAAGGGACTGTGATGTATCAGCATTTGACTGGCGGAAAAAACTCTGTATAGCGAGCTTACATAGGGAGCGGGTCATTCGGGTGGTCGCTCTTATGATCCTTGACGGCCTTCACCCACCACTCCGGCTTGCCGTCAAAGTTGTCAATATCCTTGACCTGTAGTTGTTGGGATATCAAGCGGGGATCTGGCCATTACTGCGATTGAAACGTACAAGTGACTGTCAGATACGAGGTCTTGATCAGTCACAGTTGAGAGAGGCAAGGGTTTTCCTTACTTTAAGCAAGACAACCTGGCAGAAGGCCATTCTGAAGCAGTTGGATCAGTGAATGTAAATCGGACCAGATCCTACGACATACGGCTGCTCAGTGATGTACAAGCCCTAGATGGCGACTCAGTCCAGTCGTTGTCCGTAGCAGCGGTATACGGTACTTACCAGCACAGGAATGGGCCGCTTGACTCTACCCTCCTCACTTTCGCGCATACCGCCAAAGCCGGAATTGGCGAGGATCTGATAGAGCATATGTTAATTGCTCTTTTGGGTTGATAACCCTCATGCAAAAAGTATACCTGTGGAGTAGCAACGGCGCCTGTACGAGTAAAGAGTTAGGGAAAGCTGATTCCACCATGAAAGGACTTACCAGCTGCGGTGACATAAACCTGTACAATAGTTGTCAGAAATCAGGTTGCCCTATGCAGCGTAACATGTATGAAACCGTACTTTCGCATTGATACTGAAATTGACGGTGCCCGCCTCGACGGGGCTTAGGCGATCCTCTAGGAGATCCATAACCTCTCTGAACAGCATATTAGCGTCATGAGTGATATGGTGGAAAGCGAACATACACCAGCCCAATGACTTGATGACCATCAGTCGACTCTGTATGCAGATGGTACTTGGTAACTCGAGTATTGGTGAGCAATGCGAAGAATCCACGCTTCTGTCCGGCTTTATTTTTCTTTTCCTTGTTGTCAAATAAGTCCCCGTAAATCTTCAACAAAACGAATTAAGTTCGATTATAAATGCAGAATTCTTGAAGACAAACATTATCAGCGGCGTGCCACTGCACATAAGGAGACCCTTCTGCGAGTCTGTGGCAAGCGAGAGGCAGAGGGGCGGCTTCACGCCCTGCCAGTGAGCGAGCAGTTCGCAGCGCGTTCAACACAACGTTGTGCCGGATCGAGCGGTCGAATTCCGTCGTCGACGTTCCGATAAGGCTTTCTGCAGCCTTGTAGAGTACGTCCCATTCATCATTGTCCTTCTTGGAATCTTCGAAAAGCACGGGTCGCTGAGTGCCTTGAAACCTAGGAGTTGCGCAAGTCCTGTACAGAACGATTTAGCTCTTGTGCCGCCTCACTACCCCACTGACATGAACAAGCTTACCAGTGTGTGCTCATCCCTCCAACACCGCGAGTAACGGCTTCTGCTCCGAGATTATTATACTCTTGCTGTTTTATATTCCTGTTATTGGTGTTGGTCATTTGCGCAGGATCACTATGGTACAGGTCAACATCGTGATCGGGAGAACACCATATAGCCAGATGCGTACTCGGCAGTCCATGCCGCAGGACCGAGAGTGGGTACTATAGTGGCGCTCTGGGGCACTGACACGGTAGAGAGAGCACCCTTCAAATCCCGTCAGGCAAATCGAAAACATTCAGAATCATTAAGCTACCTGGATGACCCTGCAATAATGATACATTAGCATCTTCAAGTTTATAATACAATAAATAAAATCACTCACTTGACGAAACGATCAATGTCTTTCTGATACTCGATCTCATTCTTCTTGTGTTGTCCTGGAACACGCGTGTCTCTATGGTCTACATATGTCAGAGTTCTTGTGGCATATCATTGACACTACTCACTGGTCCCCGATCTCAGCGATCACAACCTAAAAGCTAAATAAGTACCGAGTACATAGAAAAGAATCATGTCACCTGCATTGTAGCCTAGATCGACAAGGAGACGCGCATAGACAGCACCGATAGGACCAGAGCCTGCGATGAAGACCTTTATGAGTAAACATTAGTGCAGATATCAAACATCATTTGAAGTCGCAAGAACCTACATCGAACTGGGATACATTTGAACCGGCTGATTCCTTAAGATCATCGTGAACTTTGTGAGGTTTCAGGTTGTCAGCCATTGTGAGTGGGTACAAAGGGGAAGAGGTTATGCTTTAACGTTTCAGTGTTTATGCCGCCTTATATATTACAGAGTGAGATCCGTCGCCTAGATAGGATCCTATTGCAATTGGCAAGGTGATCTGATCCATGAGATACAAGACGGAGAAAGAGAAGGCCACAATACTGGCAAGGCCGGGGGATCCGAAGCGTTAGGGCTAGAAACAGGTGTGGAGTCCATGATGTAAATCGGAATAGAAGGAAGAACCGAATCTTAGACAGCGCAGAAGTCCTAGCTTAGGCGGCAGGTGCCTCACGCTGTAACTTGAGACCGCAGAGAGCCGTAGAGTATCAGATGCCATTGACTCCGGTTTGGGGCAGCAGAGATCTTCCACGTTTGTACCATGATATGAGCAAGTATGTCACGTCAGATGTTCCTCGGAAACCTTGTAGCTCGCGCGGACGGTGCTTCGCTGAAAGTGCGCTGCCCCACGCCCGCTGACCTACCAGTCAGCCCTACCTCAGTGGCGCTTCGCGCTGATTTTGGAGAGGGTAGCGATCGAGGGGTAGAAGCTGCCTGCATGGTCAACGGATAACCTAACAGCCTGAAATGATTTATTCCAGGAATGTAAAGATCCAATACATCGTGGTGGCATAGCGACGTGTGCCCATGCTTCGTATAAGCGATGCTCGATGGCGCTGTGAGATGCGCATGTGTATACCGATCATGTTGCGGGAAAAATGTTATTGATGTTATGATGTTTTTTAATGCAGCTGGTGGGGCCAGGCATGCACTTCATCCGATGAAATATTGGGATCAGGTGCTATGTGATAGATCAGTGTTCAACGAAGATGGGAATAATGCGAGGCTGACGCCAGACACGAACGTGTGTGCAACACATAATGTCTTGTCCGTGACATCTGTGGGTATGTGCTGAACGGACATACACCGGTTTGAAGTTCGAGACTTGTGTGGATATTTTCCTTGGTACCATGAGTGCTCTGGCGCAGTCCGGCTGCCAACCCAAAATCTGCATACAGTCTTCCAGACTGCGAGTTTTACTTTTGACAGGCCAGATACCGGCACTACCCCAGATGTAACCAGTGAGCTTCCTCTGCTATGCAGTCGTGAGTTTCCCAGACTGTTCCTTCAAGCGGGAGAAGTTATTGGATAGATCTGGGCGAATGGAAGTTCCCGGTACAGCGAAAGTTTGCGAGTTGGAGCGTCGCGAGAGAAGAGTGATAAGGGATTTCACAAGCATCGAATGAGAACTGGAAACGGAGAGAACCGGAGAGAATGACGGTATCGTATCCCGGAGCTCTAGCCTGAATGTGGTGGAATAGAAGACTCCTATAGCTAGGGAGTAGCTCAAAGGAGAACAAGGAAAGAGTAGAGTGCACATGGTGAGAGGAAGCACTTCTATCTTGTGTGATCGAGACTCCCAGCAAGGCTCTAACACCCCATTCCCAATCCTAGCGTACGCCGCATTCGCTCTCCGTTTTCCAAAAGATTGATCTTCTCCGGGAAGTTTGTGGCGCATATGTCCGAAGGAGCAGAGAAAGGCTGGGCATCGACAAGGAAGCTGGCACCAGGTTCAATTACTTGCAATTGGAAGCAGCGGTGATTGGTGGGCGTCTGAGAACCCAGAGAGAAAGGGCAAAAGATTCTCAGTAATTTGGCTTAGTGCCTAGATGTACGGATGAGACCACGTTCTACTTGCTTTGCAAGAAACAGCGAGTGAGAGAACGAATGGTCTGTGAGCAGTATAGTGTCACCCCTCGAGTGATTCAGAAATGGCCCAAGACCGATCACGAGCAAGTGCATATTTCTTACCTTTCCTTCCTGCCAAATAATCCGAGCTGGCAGGCTGAAGCCACAGAATAGCTCGCCTTCGGGGCCGCTGACAAAAGCAATAGGCCGTAACCCAATTGCAAATCCTTCATCACTTTCTTCCACTAAGAATGCCGAGGAAGCCGCCAGGTGGTTTACTTATAACTCCGGGTGAGTATATGATCATGCAAGCGAAGGATTGAAGGCAGCACCGAGCTAAGAGCCGCAGAGCAGCCGCTGTATGGATGAAAGAGTGATTCAGCGGTGGTCCAGGTCGAGTCGATTGGCGTATCGCGATCGGGAGGAACAAACACAAGCCAACATCACGTCACTTTGCTGTCAGTGTCGGACCTTCGTTGGTCTCCCCCCTTCTGAAAGTCACAATGTTCACAGCTGGGTCGCAGCATGGAAAGAAGCGCCGCTGTCGATTGTTGGAGGATCTGCCAATGGTAAGGATTTTTCCGCAATCTGCAAAACGCCATCTTCGACGATTGAATGATTCAAACCCTGGAAGGACTACAGCCGCTAACTCCATTTCTCTTAGTGAAAACATCAAGAAATCCTCGAATACTCAAATACTCGTATATTCTTTTCAGATACATGTTTTGAGATGACGGAGATAAGCGCAAAAGGTATGCTAATCTACTTCGTCGTTTGGTTGGGGATGATTTTGGCTACGAAATTCATTGAAATCTTGTGCTTATTGTGTTTATTTACATTCATCTCAGAAAAGCAGATAAAAGCGCAATTCAAACATGATTCAGGCTTTCCGAATGAGGTGACTACGTTCTGTGAAGTATAAATTGTGAGACATTTCCCTACACTCTCCTCATCCTCGATCCAAAAATGTGTTGTAACGCCCACTCGAAAGCAGCCAGTGCGAATGACGCTCCAGCTCAGCATGTAGACGAACAGCTTGTTGCCACTCCCTTACCCGATGGTTATTGGCTGCACGCATTCCCGTACGAGAAGAACGCGAAGCTGCCAGACCTTATTGGCTATGGACTGGGGTTCGCTGGCAAGCCTGCCTCTATCAAGCTTTTTGAAAATCCCAAGAACACCAAGTACGTGAATGTGTTTTCAACCACCGCACGATGAGCTCACGAGAATGTCTAGATCCGAGGGATGGAAGGTCACCGAGATTCAAAGCATGGATTTCCCTGTTGCGATGGCTTACGCGGACATCAGCGGAAATGGACACAACGATGGTAAGTTGAGCTATTGGTTATCATGTGTATATTTAAATTATTTTAGTCATTATCTGCGACCGCTATGGACCAAGCATGTCCGATGTGAGTGCAGCCTTATACTAGCAAGGTCTCTTGCTAAAATGTTCACGTCAGCTATGGGATGCCAAAACTCAAGACGGTGGAAGGATTCAATGGCTTGAGAACCCCGGGGATAGAAGCTCTCAGCCTTACTGGAAAGCCCATCACATTGGTAACTCTACCGGTATGCATAGGTAAGCTGTATTCACCCGAACAGCCTCGTCATCCCTACTGATTAACATTTTTAGGCTGTTAGGTACGCAGTTCGTGAAGCGAGGCGTGCAATGTGCTCGTGCTTTGACGCAGCTGGCCACTTTACTTCGAGCATTATCCAGATTATGGGCCTGCCCATCATACCTGCATCGGGCGATCTCATCTCGCCTGCTCCAGTCCTCACCTTTACACCTACCGACAAGTCTACCAATCCAGGTAGGGGCCCATGGACAGAAGAGGTCGCTTTCGCGGCAGAGTTCCATTTGATCCACGAGGCTGTATTGATTCCGGGTGCCAATGACGGCCTGGATATGGTCATCGTTGCGGGCAGGGAGGGCACTGTGCTTCTTTGGTTTGACCAATCAGCGAAGAAGTGGTGTCACAACGTTATCGGCACCGGCTTGCCTGAGACAAAGCCCAACCCGTACTGGGGATCTGGGTCTGTCGATCTCTGCAAGGTCGGAGACGATCCTGTTGGCTATGTGGCCACTTGCGAAGTACGTGTATTCATTCAGTTTCGAGGGGGCTGAAATCAATAATAGTCAAAGGCCTTCCACGGCAACACAGTCGCCGTATATATAAAAGACGCCAACGCGACAAAGGGCCCTGCGTCTCTTAAAGAAAATATATGGAAGCGCGTCGAACTTGATAACTTTGGACCTTTAGACGAAAAAGGGTTCACCGGCACTATCCACAATGTTCGGGCGACTAAGATCGGAGATGACAAGTTTGACTCCTTTGCAATTGCTTGCATGGGTGCTCGTAAGTGTTTCATCACATGTTCGCCGAGATTTATTCGCTGTACTGATTCTTATCTATTCATTACATAGCTGTCGGCAAAGGTAATTCGTCCAGCCTTACAACGACTCCCAATCTTCTGGATGGCTGACCCAAAAAAACAGCGGAGAACCAAGGTGTCTATGTTTATATTCCAACTGACCTCGCCAACGGCAAATTCGAGAGGATTAAAGTGTCTGATGAGTCTGCTGGGCGTCTCGCAATCGCAGGATTCACTCATCACGATAAGCAGGTTATATATCTCGTCACAAAACTTAAGCGCAACTTCTGATTTTTTTCTCAAAATATTTAGGAAATTGGTTCGATCTCGTACTATGTTCCAGGCTACCACACTGGCCCCGATCCCCCGAGTATTCGTATCAATGATATTCAGTCTCATAATCTACACTCCCGCACCGCTATCTTTGCCACCAAACTCAACAAAGAGGTCCTCCTCCGTGTCCCTCGCCCTTCTATCGTACCTGAAGGATGTATCCCCCAAATCCGACTCATGACCATCGGAGGGAAAATGAACTCAATTGTTGTCCTTCGGCCTGGCTCCTCAATGAAACTCGGAAATAACGATGGCGCAAAGGTTATCTATGGTAAATTAGCTTCGCCGTAGTGGAGGGGATAACATAACTGACGTGCCAACACAGGCACTATTGAAATGAAAGACGCGAACGGCAAGATTACCATTCGTGGTATTGCCCCTGCTGCCAAAGAGATTGGAACTTCTCGCATTCTCTCGCCTGATGGATATATCTCTGCCGGGGACAAGGGTGCGGTTTTCATTCTCGTGGAGGCTATGCGTGATCATTTCCAAGGACCATACCGAGCCATGAGTGAAATCCCTACTACGAATCAGTTCCCCCGCTCCCCCCAGATTCCGTCAAACGTGAGGGCCATGAATCTTCCCTTCATTCTTGTGGACGACCTGGCTTGGGCTCAAAAACCGAACCGTGAGTGACCCTTATTCATCAGGGCGGCTTCTTGTTCATAACTGCCTATAGTTTGGAAGGATTTCGAGTTCTACAACTTTACTGGGTTCCATGTTTATTTCAACGACGATGCGATGGAAGAGATATGCCACATGCAGGCCTGGACGCTAGGTCTCGGCGAGACAGTGAGTGTTAGTCTCAACCTTTCGGTGTCGTTTTCTAAACTATTTCTTAACCTTCAGGCTCGGTTCCGTAAGTAGTCAAATTGATAAACCCAGCTGCATCTGACATCTCTATAGATAATCACAGCGACAAATCCTTCTGCGAAATTCACTACTGCCTTTCCAACGGTGAAGATGGAGGTAGCATGGTATGGCTCTTCTCCTTGTAGCCACCGGAGTCACGAATACTAACCGTCCTTGGCTAGCGATACTTCGCCGACGACGATATCGCACCTATCGACACCTCTGCCGAGCTTACCAAGGAATATGTAGAGCAGCACGCGAAGACGCTCATCGTCCCTACCATGTGTGAGCATGGCCCACTTTGGAAGATCAAACCCGGCACGAAGGCCACACCTCTGATTCGGGCCAATGATACTGTGGATTATCCCTGGCACGCCTGGCTGGCGAGCCGGTTCGGTGATTTCAAATTGCCTCACAACCCTCCTCTTACTATAGAACAACAAAAGTTCGATCTTTGGCTTGCGTGAGTTTCTTCCCTCGATGTAATGCTCACTTGAGTTATCTTCTGACAACTTAGCGTTGAAGCTTCGAGTTCCCACCTTCGGCTTTCCAATTCTGAATGGTACCTGTTGCTCGGCTGAACCCATGATCTCCAAAGGCACCTGGAAAGTCTGCCCCTTTACATACATAATGTCCGCTTGTTGAAAAAGATAACTGAATGTATCCTGTACTATGAAAGTCATGCGTCTGCAGCACTATACAACAATGTAACTATCTGTTGTCACAATTTCATCTTTTGAGAATTCCTCCTCTTGATCATCCTGCACCCTGCTCACAGTCAGCGGCGAGACACCAGCAATGCTACCCTGTCCCACAAAAGACACTTTCACTGGAAAGAACGCGCCGGCATCGACACCCCCGACAGTGAACTCCAGCGAGCCTGTTCGGCTCTCAGGTGTTACCAAAGCGGTTGTCCAGTCGAGGGAGTGGGAGGAGGGATTGAGGGTCCATTCACCAGTATGCGATGCGACAGTTGGATACGAGCCGGAGCTTCAGCGATCAAAAGATTAGAATAAATGAGAACTGGTGAACAGAAAGAACTTACGGAAGAGGGATAGATATGAGGACGTCGTGTAGTGTCACATTTTCGTTCTCGAGCTCGTAGTCGATGTTAACTTCGCATGTTCCATCGTTCGAAGGTGATGGCCAACAATTGACTGGAAAATAGATAGTTAAAAATGTTAAACCATGCATGAGTCTGATTGGTTGCTTACTTGTCAATGGAACATAGCTTTCATCCTTGCCAGCGTACCGCCATCTGAGCACTGCGATCGACTGGCCAACAGGGAATCCTCGAGATGCGTCAGCAAGAGCAATGACACGCTCTTCGCCAAATTTCGCGACCTTGGGATGCTGTTTAAACTGCATGTCGGCGCCAAAATCAACAGCAGGGGGTGCGAGAAGGATCTTGATCTTGGACTGAGATGCATCAGTAATCTGCAAGTTCATATCTCCCTTCAGTTCCATCGATTGCACGCCGCCCTCACGCGCTAGGGTCATGGATATTTGTTCTTTCACGATGACATGGATGCTGTTGACGTATTAAGATCCAAACACAGCATATAATATGAAGTGAAGCGGTTACCTTGCAGCTTTCACTGGCGGGATACCACCACGAGGATCTTTGGGTGTAGCAAGATCGCGAGATGTAACTGGAGTGGATGGAGCGGAGTCCTCGTAAGCTTCGCCGCCGAGCGCGTCTAAAAGCTCTGCTTGTTTCGTCTTCTTGCTCCCGAGTTTCATGCCACTGCCCTTAAATGCAGGAGCTCGAATCGAAGATGCTGCAGGAGAGGGAACACGATCGGGCGCCTCGAAACGTTGTTGGGGAACAGGTGAATATCCCGAAACCCCACCGCCAAGATAGCTGTTACCGCCTCCGCCACCACCTGCACGTTTCTGCTGTTCGCGGCGCTGCATTTCAAGCTGTTTCGCACGTCGTTTGAGTTCCTCCTTTGCCTCTGCTTCTTTGTTCTATCACCGATGTCAGTTATTAATTGCAACGCAGCAAAAGAATACAATGACACACTCGGGCGATAATGTCCTGAATCTTCTCTTCGTGACTTTCCATCTCAAGGATGCTCCGAACTTGCATAAGATTGACCTGCTCGCGATAGCCTAAGCTGACAACCTCGTCAAACGCGCCGAGAAGCTCGAACGAGTTCTTGAGGATCTCCCGCTCATCTACACTCCTGCACATATCGCCAACTACTCGCGCGAAAAGATGTAGAGTTTCGATATCTTGCAGGATATTGCTGGCCTTGTTCGTGATGAGAAGGATGTATAGATCTTCTAAGGGCTGATAGACATAGCGAACTTCTTCTGTCTCGACAGACGTATGTTGGCTGTTAGTGGGGATCAGCTTTGGGAATGATGCCAGTAAAGATTCGATCCGTGTTCTTGTCATATCGCGGAATTGGCGAGAAATGACAGCTAGAGGAGATGTATAAGATGGGATCGTGAGGATGATTGCACCAGGCCACACCTTTCCCGCCTTTTGTGCATATCGAAGCGGCAAGAACAACCTGATGAACATTCAGTATGCCAGATAATCAGCTCGTTTGCGTTTGCCTACCATTTTGTGGTGGGGGAGGGGAACGTGTCACGTTCTGTCAAAAGTTCCGTCGCGTTCAGGTCGCAGGCTGCAGCGACATTGCACAGCTAGCCTCTAGGACTTCTTCTTCATGGACACCTTGTCAGAAACCCAACAGCATGCAGTATCCACCCTCCAGTCAATCACCAATTGCGATACGGAAGCAGCGATAGCACTCCTTGAAACCTCGAGCTGGGATGTACAGGTACGAGCTACCCCTTCCCCAATGTTACACACTTGCTGAGGAACCAAAGACCGCCGCAAGCATCATATTCGACACTGCTCCTACTGCAGGCCCATCCATTGCCCCGCGCTCCCCTAGTCCTCGAAGGCGCATCGAGGCCTTGGAGATTGATGATTCGCACCAGGGCGCATTGAGAGACAACCGTCGCGCGCGGGATGGCAATCGAGCGCGCCGGGTAAGGCTGGCCTCCTCCCCATTGATATTCAACACTGAAATTTGGTTATCGGCTAGTCATATGGAATCGTCCGCTATCTTCCGCCCTGGCCAAACTCATTCATCTCCGCTCTTGCCTTCCCTCTACACCTTATATCCAGCATCTTCCGCTTCATATTCGGCGTTCTGCGCATCCCCTTTCCACAAATTCGATTCTCGGGGCTCAATTTCTATCGGCCTTTGCCTTCTGGACCATCTGACCCACGGAGCGTATCTGACCGCTGGGTGCGCGCGCTTGAAGATGAGACCGGAGCAGTCTGCTACAGTCGTGCGGGAGCCACAACCAATGGCGCCTCATCCGCGACGGACGCAGGCCCCTCAACTCTGACGACGCGCGCAGGTGCGGGTACTAACGGTGAATCGTTCGACGAGGGGGTCAAGAAACTCCCTGATTTCACCCTCGGGAGCTACGAAGATATTTTGAGAATTGCACAGAGAGAGAACAGAATCGCATGTGTAGTACTCGTCAGTGAGGAACATGACGACGTTGCTGAGTTCAAAAGGCGAGCGAGTGTACTCCTGTGCGGTTACAAGCATATTTAACTCACCATCATTAACAGGTCTACTCTGACTAACACCGCATTCGTTCAACTATTGCACGACAATAACATTATCGTTTGGGGAGGGGATGTCCGCGATAAAGACGCATGGAGTGGTAAATAAATCTCCTCATTCCGCGTTCCAGCTCGCTGACTCGCCCCTTCCAGCCGCACAGAAATTACAAGCCACGACATACCCATTCGTAGCTTTTCTCGCTCTACAGCCTCGTCGAGGTTCTCGAGCTCCGTCCACTTCCTCGTCGCCACCTACCCTCACTGTGCTCTCTCGCCATCAAGGTCGTTCTGTACCTGCCACGGGGCCGACCTCCGCCGAAACGCTGAGCAATCACCTCTCTGGCCAGCTACTCCCCCGTGTCACGCCATTTCTTGACCGACTCCGCAACGCCGCTCGTGAGCGCGAACGGGACCGCTTTCTTCGTGAAGAGCAAGACCGCGCGTTCCAGGATACCGCGCGACGTGATCGAGAGCGTATCGAAGCCAAAATTGCGCAATCAGAGCGAGAGAAGCTTGAGGAAGTCAAGCGCGCGGAAGAAGCACGACAAGCTGAAGAAAGGCGGGAGCAAGAGCGTCTCGAATCCGAGAGGCTCGCGGCAATTCGCATGGAATGGCGGCGTTGGGCGAGAAGATCACTTGTCAAGCCTGAAACAGCCAAGGGCATCCCTGGCGCAATTCGCTTGGCCATCAGGCTGCCCGGTGCTGAAGGGCGAACTATACGCCAATTCGCACCTTCAGATAGCCTCACCGCGCTGTACGCATACGTTGACTCTCAGCTAATTCCCTCCGACCTCCCTGCATCGGCGGACCCATCGACACCTCCAACGGGCACTCCCATCGACGAAGACGGTCTCGCAAATCAGTCCGGGGGTGCGGTAGAGTGGTGGGGCTTCCGGTTATTCCTCGCGTACCCCCGTAAAGAATTAGCTTGGAAGTCCCAAGTGTGCTTGGGTGAGATTACAGAACTCAAAGGCGGTACGCAGATTGTAGTTGAGCGTGGAGGAAGTCACGTTAGTTCAAGGGCTACTTCGCCGACAGGTGGTGATGATGACGAATATGATACAGAGAGCGATTAGCCCAAGTAATTAACATCTCAGGGCTCGGACCTCTTAATCATAATAGCCCTTTCGCTCGCCTGCCGTTCCTGCCCCTCCGGCGGTGAATGAAAGGTACAGATATGATTGCGCCATGAGCGCGATCTACTGGCTGAGTATCGTGCGCACGAAGGACTCGTAATTGACATTTCCATCACTTGGAAGGAGTCAGCAACCTGGACAAAATCGAAAACAGGAGGTACTGACGCGCCAATCTGCACACCCTTCAATAATTCATCCACCTCTTCATCCGACATCTTTTCTCCCAACTGTGTGAGCACATATCGCAGTTCACCAGCACCGATGAACCCATTTCCCTCCTTATCAAAGACCTGGAATCCTCTGATGAACTCATCTTCAGACACACTGATCAGAAGACACGACACCAGTAAAAAGCCTGTTACATACCTGCCGTTCCAGCAGGCTTGAAGCCATCCGGTCTGTTTAATATAGTTAGGAATGTCTTGTAGTCCACTGCAACACCAGTTCAGCACCGCGACATGATGAGCGATCTGCAACCATCTTACCCTCCCTCGGCGCGTTCGATACTATCTCAGCGACTTCAGCCTGCGTCGGATTCTGTCCAAGCGCGCGGAGGAGATCTCCTAGAGTTTCTCTCGGAACACCGCCTGTCCCTTTCTTGTCGAACAACGCGAAGGCCTCCTTGTATTCTGTTATTCGCCAACCGATCGTTGAAGTTCAGTAAGATGTCTTCCATAATGATCGAATGCTTGCCTGCGTTATCACTCTATACATCAACGTGAAACAATTGTCAGCGATTGTTTAAGAGATTTCATGGAAAGACTACCATTAAGCCAGATGTTGTGGTTTCACTTGAACGTCGCGGTTGGACAGAGTTGACTGGCGCCGTGCTGCGAGGTTGGTGCATCGCCACATATGTATCTGATGTGCCTCTGCCTCAGAACACACTCGAAAAGTGTGGATTAGCAGTAAATACACTGTTGTACTTCAGGGGCCAAAAATTCTGATACAAATTCGGAGTTCATGTCGTTGCAGGCTTATATGTACATACCCCCATCTCCAACATCTCCTCTGCGCTTGGCAGCTCTTTCCCTCTCGCTGCTACCCACACCTTCACCCTTCCATGAGGTGGTCTTCTCACCCAATGAAGCAAATATTGCTTCGTGAGCATCAGATATAGTGCCTGCTGACAGACCTAGCGTAGAATCAACGTCCAGCAGCCTCATATTCGTGGGTGCAATATCTGCGGGGGGAGGCGGGGGAATATGGGGAGTGGGCACAAGTATGAGAATTCCATTCACGCTAGGCTGTGCCGATTGAGTTGCCAGTATTGACATGAAGGACGCTGAAGTCGATTGAATCAAGTTTGGTGGTGCGTATGGCTCGACAGATGGGGACTGCAAGTGTGCGTTAAGCAGCATCACTATCGGTCGTGAGGAATGTTTACCGTTGATAGATTTCCTTTAATCTGTAGATATCTGAGAGGTGAGTCATAAAAATATATGGAAGCTGCGCCGATGTACGCAGGAGCGGCATATGCATCAAGAAGCGCCACACTGCCGGGCGATGAGCTTATCTTGATAAACGCAGGGTAAAATCTAGCGCACCTTGAAGGGTGCAATGATTCAATCAGAACTTCTGCGAATGCATGCATTGCCCACACTGGCAATCTGGTGGTAACCTCGGATACCACGACAGTTGCCTGAGCCCAACTTGGGCTGAATATCAATCCAACCTGACTTCCAAGAGTCAACACGTTACAAACGTCCTTGGTTACATGGGAAGAAACTACGCACCTGGACACCATTGACCAAGACTGCTCCGATCTGCTCGCCCAGGTTTGCACCTCTCGCCCAGACCTTGGCTACATCGCCCGTGGCCACCACCAGGGATCGCCCATTTCGTTCTTTGATATCGCCAGTAATCTTCACATCAGCGACTTTGCATTTTTGAGAACCCGGTGCTGAGAGAGGATTGTATTCATCTTCTTCCTCATCTGATTCTACGGCATGGCGAGGAGGTACTGTGTCGGCAAGCGGATCGACGTCCTATATAAAGATGGAGCATACGTTAGCACAAAGTTGGACCAATCGATATTTGATTTGGGCTCACCATGACCAATAAGTATCGAGTAGATGGTGTTTGAACTTTGCCAACGGTGCAGACTGATTTTAGCAAATGTACGCGTATCCTTAGGGGCTATTGGCGTTAATTACGTCAAGCTCGAAGACTCGGAGCACCCTCTTTAGTCGGGATCGGCAAATAGTACCATAGAGTACCATATTATAATAACGGTATCTCAGAGCAAAGTATACACGAGTAAAACTATAACAGTATTTACATCACTCCGTCTCAAAGGCCCCGGGAACAGTACGCGTTCTCCTCTCAGGATGATGATAGTATGTAGAGTACATTGACCGCCGTTTCGCAGGTGACGTGTTTGGCGACGACTCGGGGCGAGAGGGCCGACTGAGGCTGGGCGCAACATCCACTAGAGGACTTGACGTCAACTCTTCGCGCGGACTGGGCGTGCCATAATCATCTTCCGAATCGCTGTCCTCATCAATCAACCAGTTCTCCCCTTCGGGCAACATGATCACACCGCTCGCGTGATCGAAGCTTAAGCGGTGATGCAGGGGCTGGGGTGTCGTCTGAGCACGACGCACAGGTCCAGGCCGCCCATTGGCGCGTGCTCCAGATCTCAGCTCGTGCGCCCCGTCGCCGTCTTGATGGGTATTGTCTGAGTAGACTTCGGGTGTGTCTGGGATTATCTGACGTGGGCCCCTGCTGTAACGCGTGCGGAGAGTGAGCACGACAGCTTGATTTGAGTCTTGGCGGTGGGCGGCTGCTGGCCGGTCATGACCATTGCCGCTGACTAGGGTTTGACCCTTCTTCAGGGGAAGCCAAGGCTCCGGGAGCACACCAAGAAGTGCTGGGTGGCCGTATCGCCGCTTGCCAGTACTGCAATGTTGTTTTGTTAGCAAGCCGAGCAAACGAGTGGTTGTGAACATACTTGAGGACACCGCTATACCAATTTGCCATCGGCGGTTGTGACTGAAAAAAGCGAGTGGTAAGTAAACTTTTAGTAGAGATTTGTGGTGGACGCACGTAATCAGTCCGTTCGTCCTCGGGTGCAACATACAGTGTCTCGTCGTTCTGGGCATAACGCCTGCGGTTAAGGTTGCTAGAAGCTGATATTAGCATATAATCGCTAATGAATAACCAAGGTTACCTTTGTGACCATGTGACAGGATGTCCAGCCCTGAGCCTGGTGACATCGGCGGTCTCCTCTCCTCTTTGAACCTCGAAAACTGAGCTCAAGCTCACGTAGCGGCTCAACGGCTCGAAGTTCTTGTGCATGTACCAAGCCCATAGAAGGGTCCCACCAAGCAAAGGCAGGAGGAACAAAGCAGATTTCCACGCCCCTTTCAGAGCAAGGATGCCCTCCATGAACACTTGGAACATGACAACACCCCAAATGAGGCGCACGAAGGTGATGGGCCACGCCTGGCCCTGAGACTCGTAGGGCTTATAGAAGACTGTTGTGGTGTTAGGCTGAATTAGATGACACAGAGATAATAACGACCATACCGAAGAGCAGTTTGTACTTGTATACCATATAGGCCATCCCGAAGTAAATAGCGCCAAATATCACGATAAGTGGTTGCACCACGCTATATAACATCACGATAGTCCAAACAAGGATCGCTTGAGGATAAACGACGCCATAGTTGATCATAGGTGGCGCATTGAGCTCGGCAAAATCTGTACAAGTTAATGCAAGCCTGAAAACCATCGGGACAGTACTTACCACGAGGGGTTCGTGTGAAGAACATCCGCATGATAATTCGCGGTATTATGGTCCCAAGATTCAAAAGTTGGACAGGCATGATACCCAATCCTGTGGGAAATCGGCTAAGCATGGGGGATTTGCTGATGTAGACAAGCCTTACCTTGAAGGATTACGTATGAAAGGAAGAAGTGCCTAATATATTGTCAATAGGCAATTCAATGATCTGCTCTTGAATACTCTGACCTAGCGCGGCCCTGGTACAAAGCTTCTGCCAATTTCTCTGGAATTTTGGCTGGGGAATTCGCCAGGTCACGAATCAGTTGCCAGTACGTGCTGGCCAGCAGGAAGACGAAGACCACATTAAACAACAAGAATAGATGGTATCTGGAGCAAGACAACATCAGCATATAAAATTGTAAGCACCGCAAAAAACATACTTCTTCATTAGTGAATATTCAATCCAACTTCGGGCACGATAACCCTGGATATAAGTGAGGGCTGCGAGGTATCAGGGACATAATATTATGATACTGAAATCCTTGAGACTTGCCTTCAAGCATGAATGGAACAAGTGAGTTCATGGTAATCATGACAACCGATGGCAAGGAGTTTTGCACGATGGCACGAATTTTTGCGTTTTGGTCAATCAGATCTCCTAACCATGGCATCACTTTCTTGATTTCCTTGTAACTGAGCAGACTGGCAAGTGCTGTGATCGGAATCAGCCAGAAGAGGAGCAAAAGCGTCATGCATGCCAAGGCTATCAGCTCCCGCACACGAATCGATCCTACTGAATGAGACATATTGGACCAGACGATGTCCCGCGGCTCGGGGGCGGGATACGTGTTGATTCGATATGGAAGGGGGGCGTGTGCTGTTTGGCAAGCAATTTGCTATTGATTGACTCCATTAGCCCAAGCAACATGGTACAATGGAGCAAACTTACCGCGCTGGACATTTTCTCAAAGGTCACAAAAGCAGCGTGACTGCTCCTAAACTTCCCATTCTTTCTCCACCTCTTTACTTTCTCATCGGCGTCATTGAAGCGGGCTTCAAGCCACTCCAGTGCATCAACCTTGGCTTTAAACCAACCGGGTCTCAGCGTTGGTCGCTTGTGATGGGGCACTACCAGCCGTCCAGGTTGACTTTCGACGACACTGGGATCTGCTGCTGCGGCACTATCAGAGGGATCATAGCTCTCCACCGTGCTGGGGTTCCCGACATACTTGACCCACTCTGACTCCAGCTTCAACAGGGCGTCCGTGCGTTTGTCCAGCAACGCCTTCACTGTGTCAACCCGTCTGCAAACGCTGACGCTCTCCACTGTCAGGCCCATATTCTCGAAATATTCTGCCAATGCCCGATCTCCTTGCAGGTGATTTGGGAGGTTGGTAACCAGGACCGTTCGCGCTGAGATCGAGTGCACAAGCTCCAAAGTAAAGAGCTGACGAGCCCGAATGAAGCGGCGGTAGTTATTGTATGTGAAGCGCAGAGCCAGAATTGTAAAGAGGTATGTGAAAAGGAGATGGACGGTGAGGTACGAGTTTGCGTCATTGATGATATCGAGCCATTCATGAGAGCCTGGGACAGTCCCGTCCATGGGACCCGCATATGTTAAGTTTGGCATCTGAGGCCAGTCTCCATTATCATCATCTGGGCCTGTTACTGGGCCAATGTTGTTCTGTGAATTGGTTAAGGGTTGCATATGCGATGAATGCGCGTGTGACGCACGAGCCAATTCACAGGCATGAGAATTGTCAACACCAAAATGGAATATACGGAGAAAAGATAGAACGACATCTTGAAGAATCCCAGAAGCTAACTCGTGCATTAGTATCCACCGGCTGCTGCATGCGGTAGGGCACGCACCACCGCAGCATCCAAACCAACAATCTGCAGTATAGTATACTCTGACGTCCGGATGGTCGGCAGAATCCACCCAAAGAATGCGCTGTGAGCGTGAGCCTCGTGTGGTGAAAACCCTAGATAGAAGGCCTGATGAGACTACGGGACGATGGTATGATCGCAACCTACCCTTCAACTTGGTGCGTGGAGCGAACAGCAAGGGCCATCTTTGGCGACAATACGAGAACACGAGGAAAGAGCCCAGCCCAATCGAGCTTGCCAGCAGCACCTGCGTATTGAACCAGGGTCCCTCGTACTTCGCTGTAGGATAAAGTCGATTAATCGACGGACATGACGAGATTGGCACGAGGCGCGGGCGTACACTCTGGCGGCACATTGGGAGGGTAGGGGTCCGTGTCATCCCCATCATCTTGGTTTATTAGGGATGCCTGCACGAAGGCCCAGAGAGACACCAAGCTCATCAGATGTATGTCGTCGTCCGAAAGTCAAGACCTCCAGGTACAGTAGTTCTCAAGGAAAAGATGCGAGAAGATGCTGTAAGAGTTGCGCTTTACGGAAGTTCGGCCCCTGTCTGCGTAGGTACCAAGTACATAGGCAAATGCATGTCATGTAGCACGAGTGTGGTGCAGTACGCATTGCGCAAAGGTACGCTTGGCGTCGGCTTGGGCGAGGCCAACCAAAACATAGATGTTAGATAATGATAGAGATATGTAAGTAACTCCTAATATATAGTCCTATAAATGATATACTGTAAGAGGGCCGCTGATATCCAGTGAAACCCTACATGATCTGACAACCCTTAGGGTCATATCCGAGTTCTCTAAGTTGTTCTTCTGCAGCTTCTTTCTCGTTACTCTTTAGCTTCTCCTTTGCTTCAATCGGAAACCAGTCTTGCATAAAATTAACGAGTGCCCAATCCACGTTTGCTATCGTGAAGCGTAAGTGCTAGTCCTCGGAGGCGAGATACAAGCCACTCACATTTATCAGCCGTGATAACGGTGGGAGCTCGGCACATTGGACAATCGCCTTGCCCACCTTTCTGCATCACAATTAGGCAGCTAACGCACAGTCCACTTAAGAGCTGTATAACACCTAAGAAAACATTGAGATGCTCACCGAACGCAGAATAAATGCCCACAGAATAACCGAATGGGCTTGAAAGCTATGCTCATGCATATCAAACACGAGTAGTCATCCACATGTGGGATGATGGGGAGGAGGGTCTCTCCGACGGCCTGAACAAGAATCCGTGGAAGGGACGTCGAAGCTTGTGGGATGATCGCGAGCGTTCCGTTGACCTCATCTGTGGGTAAGGGAAGCGCTGTGCGTTTGGCATGCTTCTTGAGAATCTTGCGTGTGGCTTCTGCGTTCGCATACTGGAACTATCAAACCGATGAGATACCGCTCCTATTCAGACCAAGGGCGACATACCCTCTTCACATTCAAAATGAAGATGTTCAGATCCATAAACATCTCCAGGGCTGCATGGCTTTGCTTCAGCTTCAGCTTCTTCGCTAGCTCACGCTTTGTCACGCGGTCTGTGAACGCCTGCAGCCGCGTCTCCGAGTCCTCTATGCTCCGCTCGCCCCGGTGCACTTCGCTCACATTCTCAAAGACCTCTGAATCGACATACAGTTGGAATAGCTCCCGCCAAAAATACAGGTCAGACTTCGCGCGGATGCCGAAAGTCTTCGCCTTGATGGACGCTGGATGCGTGGAAGAGGAGTGTGGATGAAACGAAGAAGTCGAGGAGACGGGACGCGCGGTGAGCGAAACATTGTGCGACAACTCGCTCAGAGTGCGTGTGAAAGTGGACTGTGCGACAAGGAGGTGGTCCGAAACTGACTGCAGCGCCTTCGACAGCGATTGAAAGAACGCTGTGTCAGAGCTGAGGGGTATCACGACCTCCCTCATTCCTTCGTCGTACGATAAAGCACTTCATAGACAGTCTTGATATGTGATTCCGCGAAGCTTGGCATACCACGCACCTTGGACTAACTAGATGGACGTGGTTCACATCGTCCTCCCGTCCAGTAGGTATAAGACTCTCGGCCGAGAATGAAAAATCTATGGGATCCGACTGGTGGCCATTGATCCAGAGTCGCAATTGCGGCTGGATTGCCTGCGAAGAATTCGAGAGCTCGTATACACCCTTTAGCGCTTTTGGCGGACTCTCCGAGGATGCAATCGACTCTGACAGTGAAATTGCATCAACTCCCTCGCGTGGCTCAATTCCGGATGTCAACAACTCCTGAAGCACAGACGGCTGCAGGCCCAGCGACGCAAGCTCGTTTGCAACCTTGTTGATCAACTTTTTCAGCTGCACAAATGGTGATCAGTTGGCGGACGGCAGGGTAGAAGATGATGTATGACCTGTCGATATTCTATCGCATTTTCCCTCAACTCCGGCGGCATGGAGAGAAGTAGCTGGGTGTAGGTCTTTGAAAAGTGCATTTTTGACGTACTCCCCTGTAATCAGACTATGAAATTCGAGGCTTGTGAGATGGGCAGGACGATTCGAATGTGTGTGATGGTGGTACATGGCCAACCGCAACCGGAGACTCAGCCGGACCGAAAAAACAAATTAATTACAGGCACAGGATTAGAGATTCAGAATTAGGCGCCTGCCAATGACCCTGCGATGAACCTTCGCCATGAGCTCTCATTATGTAGCTGCAGCGCCAGTACAGATATTGGCATCCTGGCTCTTGATATCCAATTTCTAGTAACAGGATTCTACGCCCCATCCGCAATCAAATCCTCCATGATCCCTTCATCATAATCGCGCTGCAGCGCGGCAATGAATTCATGCAGTCCATCTTCCTCCATCACTGCAGTGAGGTTCATCAAAGAGAGGCCGAGGCGGTGATCTGTCACTCGTTCCTGAAGAATTGTGGGGTCAACATGTACTCTCGGGGAAGTCCGCTCCCCAAGACAGGATCGAGCAAGGAGAAGGGGTCACCCACCTGCGCATAGTTATATGTCCGAATCTTCTCGCTCCGGTCCGCCGTCTTTACTAAGTCACGTCGTGCGGATCGGCGTGAGACCATGTCCTCCGTGATCTTGCGGTCCAGCAAGCGTGCGCGGAGCACTTGGAATGCGCGACGTCGGTTCTAGCAAATCACATAAGCGCAGCGCGAGCAGTTGCATAGTAGGCAGTGAGCAACCTACTTGGTGCTGACTACGTTCATCCTGCATTGATACAGTGATTCCGGTAGGTTTGTGAGTTAGTCGCACGGCGGATTCAGTTTTATTGACGTGCTGCCCCCCTGCACCTCGGGCACGCATCACCTCTATCCGCACATCGTCCATACTGAACAGTTCCTCAGCCTCTCCAGCAGTCTCTTCT
Source organism: Athelia sp. TMB (assembly GCA_014898675.1). Lineage (NCBI taxonomy): Eukaryota > Fungi > Basidiomycota > Agaricomycetes > Atheliales > Atheliaceae > Athelia > Athelia sp. TMB. Next base: position 67,037 of record JACXVL010000025.1, on the reverse strand, counting down.
ACTAGCGGCAGGACGATTACCGCGACCGTGCTCGTGTGCACCCTTCCCTTCGTTTCGGTTGCAGGCACACGCTGTACCCTGTGGACGCCGCTTTCCCAGCGCAGAGCATCGTACGCGCCTGGACCTCTGACTTCTACTACTGCGTCCTTGATTCCACCATTGTCGCTCTCGTTCTTCGTGACGATGTCCGCCTTCCATCGGCTGTCCTGTGCGTATCGCAGATAGACCCGCAGCAGGTCACCGAGGAAGAGCGATGCTTCGGAGCCGCCGACGCCAGACTTGATGTCGATGATCGCGGAGAGGTGCGCTGTTGTGGATGGCGGGACAAGGAGTGCCGGGAAGGTCGAAGATAAGGAGGTCGAAAGAGCGTCCGTGAGCTGGGTGTGCTCTTCGGATGCAAGTGCACGCATGGCAGGATCAGGGTCGTTTAGAAGGGAGGTTGTTTCGACCAGAAGCTACTAAAAGTTGCAAGTTACTTTGAGGAGAACTGAATTATAGTTAAGTGCCAAACGCACCTCGCGATTCCGCTTCCACTCCTGCCATGCGTGGTCGAGTGGTTCGAGCTCCTTTGCTTGCTTGGAGAACTTGATGTCATTCGGAGACGACATGTCCTCTGATACCTGCGACAGCAAACTGTGTCGCTCCGCGACGCGCCGCTGCACGGTTTTCAAAATTCGTGCACCTTCGCGCTCGAGCTGTTCTATGGCAAATGATTTGGGAGCAGCAGGTGCAGTGCGGTGAGCTGCAGTTTGAGAGTAGGCACGGCAGGAGACATGGTTCACGCGGAGCAGGAGACGGAGCATCGACAACTGCAAGCCGAGCTCGAGACGGTGACAGCAAAACGCGGTTGATACTGCCTCCGACCTATTGCCCGCAACGTTCCCACAGCCACACTAGCTAAAGTAGGTGGCAAAGTTGAAAGGAACGCGTTACGCAAAGCACTCACAATACACTGGTCATAATGATTGATTTTACTCCAGAGTATTGCGATCTCTTTGTGCTGCCGATATTGGCCTTTTCTTCATCTCCTCCCTTCCATTGCTAACTGTGCTTCACAAACAGTGAACACTGACTATACTGAAAGTCTGAAGCAGAGAGCACATCGGCCAACAGTGCTATGATTTTCGTGAATTTTATTGCTTACATCTGCGCTTGAGTACTTGCACCTATACGGCGAGGCGCATACTAGATCGTACCACGACTGCAACTAATCGAGGCTGGTCGTGGGGACTGTCGAATGTGGTATGTCCCTAGCTACCTTTGGTGATGCGAGATGATGCATATGCATCGTGAGTTCCAAACTACAACCATCGCTAAATAAAATAAAAGGCAATGTGGTAGCCATGCCACGATTCCACTGGGTGGCAAAGGTTCGCCTACCTGGAATTCTTTAGTTCGCGTTTTCAAAAAATAAATAAAATAGGCAAACATTTTTTTAGTGTTCTCGCACGGCGAATATAGTGCGTAATAGTGCGTGATAAATCGGCTGAAGAGAGTAAATTAAAGCTGCCCTGCATGCCCTCTATCGTACGGCAAACCATCATTGTTATACTATTGAAAGTAGATTGGGTTGCAAGTAATTGCATATGTGGTGGAAAGAGTGTAGAAACAGCAAGGACCATTGTTATATCGAAATGACAGATACATTGGCAGTTGATGCAAGAAACATGCAAGAAGGAATGTTATGCATAGGTCAGCAAGACCTCATCGTGTTGCGCCCAGAGAGTGTATGTCTACTCTTTTGTTGATTCTGCTAATGACGAGGGGATATGTGATCTCAAGGTCCATGTCATCTGCATCTACTCCCAAAACATTTTCACGCCTGCCTTGGATCACTAGTTCGACCATTCGAAGTTTTGGAAGTCTAGTGGCGAGTGCTGTGACATGCCTCGAGTAGCGGGAGAGAGGAAAGAAATCCTCTGGTGGTGCAGCATAGACATAATCGCTATAGCCGAACTCGATGTCGTCGTAATCCATTCCATAGTCATCGGAATCGTAACCATCCAATGCAGAGCCAAGAGCGCGACTAGCTCCCCCTTCTGGTTGTACTTCCCCCTCCCAGATATCCAGTCTTAGCCATTCGAGGCAAGAGAGTTTGGCAAAATTTGCACCTATGGAGTACTATATCAAAGGATTAATCAATCAGTCTCACTACAAGCCCTACAACAGGCGCAGAACGGGTACTTGCCAGCGTAAAATGATCGATTTGCAGGGCAAGGTGTGTTAAAAGCGGACAGGCTTTTGCCACGTCCGCAATAGCCTCAACGCTAAAAGCTCGCTGTTCGATATAATCATCCGTGTCGAAATGTCTGAGGTGTGTGACAAAAAACAAGCGCCGCATTGTACGAGTGGCCGTAAGACTCTTCAAAATATCCGCCTTGCTTGTTGCGTCTTTTGCTCTACGACCGAAGGCACTCGCCACTTCAATGGGATCAGATAAAGGTTTGTCTATGAGCACAGTCAGAGTATGGATTGGACGCTTTCCATCACAGATAGTAAGGCAGTCCCGTGCTCGACCACGGAAGCAGCGAAGATTTGGCAGAGCTGTGCTGATAAGGGATTTGCCAATGTCAAGGGAGATGTCCTCCAGTGATGCATGGGCATTGAGGAAAGGGCATAAATCCTCTTTATCGCCCGATTCTTGCAGCATTTCGAATGAAAACACCTTGAGATTGGCAAACCGGAGCTGGTTCATAAGGGGAATGACGGATTTGCGAGGTCTGTATCCTAAAGCGGAATAATCGAACTTCAGTTTCAGAGTGTGAAGCTGAGGAGACGTGGCTGAGATAGTCTTTAGCGAGCTACAGAAAGCGGCCAAAGTCTGTTCATCGCCATCGCCTGAATATAGGCAGTGATATCAGAGCAGTACAGCTGGGATGGTCACGGTTACCCACCTCGATCCTCCTCGTACTCTATTTTTTGCAGTTTGGGTATGGCGAGAAACTACCCACCCATAATTTAGAAAGAGACGAAAGGATAAATGGTATCGCAACGTACCTGGAAGTTTGCACGCTTCGAATTCTTTCCGTATGAGCTTATCGAACAAACCTTGACAGCCTTGAGGTTGGGGAAGCGACTGCTGTTGATGAGCAATGGGCCAAGCTCCTCAAGGGCCACGTTCGACGTCCAAGATATGGCTTGCAGCTTGGAGCGGCCGGCAGAGACACGGGCGGTGTTGTCAATAGCTGTAATGACTAATTTGCTGTATTGTTGGATTTGTTCCTCGCGTTTCTTTTGCTGATCAGGACTACTGGTATAGTCGGCGAGAACGCTGATGGCTAAGTCCAAGTGGCGAATGTGAGTTGCGGGGTGTTCACCAAAGCCAACGCGTTTGGGATTGGCGAGAGTGCGAAGGAACTTGGTAGTTTGGGGAACGGTCGGTTTCCTGGAATACAGGTTCGGGGAGAAGAACTTGTAAGCAGCTTTGGACACGATGCAAAGAGCACTAAGGCTTTGGTTGGGGAGATATGCCACAAGACGCTTGCAGAACTCGTTAGGAAGCTTGTTTAGAACGTTGCGACGGCCCATGACGATCAATTTGAACAAGTTTGGTCACTTTCAATTTTCGAACGTGTCTGTCAGCAGGATGATCATATGAGCATGAGCGTGTGCACCGTTTCTTTGTTTACGTCACCTAGGCGGCTGCTTGAGTTGATTTATTGGTGTGTATGGCGTATTGAGGAAGGGGGAGTTTGGTTGCTGCAGTACAATGTATGACATTGATTATAATTTGCCACGGTAAGTTAGTCGTAATAGCCTAGGGTAAAGTCTAGCTAAGTCTAGCTTATTGCGACCGTTAAATCGCAATGCATGCGAGAAGCCCCTGACTTCAATCTTCCATGTCGCGTTCGCCCTCCCGCTCAAAGAGACCTCGACATGGTACTGCGCTCGCACAAAATGATCTCTTAACAGCTAGCGTACTTCCCCAGAGTCTTTTGTCGGCCAGGAGGCCGACATTTGCGCCCTCCATATCTTTTCGAGACGTACCCTCCGCAATGCAGACCTTGCACAACACCCGTGACACTGTTAACCTAGACTCTGAACCCTCTTCTCCTGAAGACGGGGGCACCTTCAAACGGAGCATGCAAATAGACAATAAGGGTCTTGTCGGGGATGCTGTTGGCAATGTGAGTACGAGATTCTTTGACTTGGCTGAACCTGTCACCTAATCTGTGTTGTAGATGAGCATAAGCCCCTCAAGTCGTGATGTGGTCTTAGCAGCGTAAGCTGCCATCTCCTTCATGACTACTCCTTGTACTCAAAGCTCATAGTCGTCGAGGGTTGTTCATCATCGATCTCGAATTTCCTCTTGAGGTTCCGCGATTCTTGCCCCAAGGCGGGACGTGGGACGTGGCCGATGTTCAATGGAATCCGCATCCAGCGCGAGCGGAATATATTGTCTCCACTTCAAGCGAGAAACTGTGAGCTCTGATATTGACACTTCAAGACCTGACCAACAGCCGTCTGAATAGTCTCATATGGAATCTCCTCCTGCAAACAAAGACATCAATCGAACACATTCTTCATTCCCATTACCGCGCCATCACAGACATTAATTGGCATACAACTGAACCCGATACCGTTGCGAGCACAGGTATTGATTCCTGGATCTGGAGTTGGGATCTGCGAACGACTTCAAGGCCGGTGTGGGGCATGAGTGCTTTCAACGGTAAAACTCGTCTTCCTCCCACAAAGGCTCTGTCATAACTCGCTTTTAGCCGGTGGAACACAAGTAAAATGGAATAGGCAAGATGGCAATATACTTGCTTCGTCCCACATGTCAGAGGTGCTCATATGGGACCGACGGGTACGCCTTTCGGAACAACTCAAGATTCACATATTTAAATATTTCTGTTTAGAAAGGATCCCTGCCTATTTCTCGCATCCAGGCTCACAAAGCCAAGATCTACGGAATTGATTGGTCCCATGAACGCCGCAACGAGATCGTCACATGCTCTCTAGACAAGACTATCAAAGTATGGGATGTGCATAGGTCCCCCACGGAGCTGGGCGAACATCCACCAAACAGGGTGATTGAAACTAACTATCCTGTGTGGCGTGCCCGGGATTTGCGTAAGTACATCTTTACAGACAGGAAGACTGCAATGACTAAACCACATCAGCTTTTGGACAGGGAGTGCTAAGTCTACCACAGAGGGGAGAGACAGCACTGGAAATGTTCGCTCATGAGGGTCCCGACGGTCCTGTCGAGGTGTTCGAAGGGCATACAGATGTCGTGAAAGAATTCGTGTGGAGGAAAGGAGGTCGAGGTAAGGATACCCCGTTGTTGCAATTTTGACCCACACTTGCTGACCTCATGCGTTAGATGGTGGGGAATATCAACTCATCACTTGGTCCAAGGATCGTACTTTACGCTTTTGGCCTGTCGACGAAGAGACAATGCAGGTACGTGGAGGCATCACTGTTCACACCGCTCAACTGACTCGGGTCTATAGAAAGTCAAGCATGCTCCTAGGAAACCCGAGTTTGCTCCTCGAATGCGCTCCACAAGCAGTAGTGATCAGTCCTTTAGGCTCGTCCCAGAGGGCAGTCGTAACTCCCCAACGATTTCAGCGCCGATTGGTCATCGTGGTATTCTCGCTGAAGTTCGTGCTCCCCGAATGACAAACCCCAATCCAGTATTACACCCCCATCACGGCTCGACAGCGCGGGCCCGTCAGCATGAGCAGTCCCTCGTCCAATCTCATGACACGAAAACCATGCCAGCAACAATAGCAACCATACCAGCATCGATGCATCAGGGCGGCACAATGAGTCGAGGCAACATCGGAGGGAAGTCTGCCAAGATCGAAATGATTACCTGGATGAAGAATGTACGAGAGGTATCTAGACGGGATGAAAGCTCTGGGCCTGGGAATCGGAATGGTGTGCGAAGTGACAGCGGGAGTGGAACGAACAGCGGAAGTACCTCAGGCTCTCGTTCAAGAGAACGGGAGAGTACTGGTAGAAGTGACAGTCGAGGGCGCAGAGGGGAGGAGAGAGATAGGGATAGCCAGTCATTGCAGGCAGAGATAACATCTGTTATTGCAAAGCTGGAGACCCTTGTGCAATCCAAGATTCGGCTAGAAAAGGTGTGCTCTTCGGAATACAGTTTGATGACAAACTGAATTATTTTCTTAGCATGATCTGGCCAAGAAGCGAACATGTACACTTGGTCTGTATGGTCCTTGGGGAGGGAACTCGTCTGTCTTCATTCGCGTGACTTTCACGTTCCCGAAGGAGTATCCACAAGGACCTCACCCTCGTGGCACACCCTCGTTGGAACTCGAGCGCTCGCCTCTTGTCCACGTCAAAGATCGGGCTTTCATGTTAAGGAGGCTAAAGTTCATTCGCGAGCGTCGAAGGCCATGTCTAGAGGCTTGCTTGCGATTTCTGCTATTTGGTACGGACGACGAGGTCAGCGCTGCGGGCACCAGGGGCCGAATGCCGCTGGACTCGGAGAGCTCGAGTGACGACGATGGCATGCCTGCGACGAGGTCCAAGGAGATCACTGCAAATTTACTCAGAGGCCACAAGAATCTTGCAGAACCCCGAACATCGCAAGGCATATTTGCGCCAAACGGTCAGTCACTTACTATCATACCAAACGATGTCGTGCTCATGGGCTCCAGGTGACTTGGTTTGCTTTTTCAGAGCGCCTCCTCGCATCGTCCGCAATGTCCTCCGAGACATGTCCGCCTCACCAGCTGCAGGTACTGATTCTGTGCCTCGCTTACTTCAATCACCTGCCCTCGTTTCCGATGCCGTTCGTCGTTTGGGCTTAGCCGCCAAAGACAAGGTCGTGGATCCAGCCAGTACCAGGAAGGACCAAGACGGCCCCGATAATATCCTGCGAATCATGACCAATCTTTTAACATTTTCTCAACCCAAGTACCGTCGCGCATCTGAGCCGAAACAAAAGGCTCTCAATGAGATTCCCGGTAACTATTCACTGATACCTATGCGTCGGAGCACTGTATACATCAAGCGACGCATTGATGAGGCTCGGGCCGACAAGGCAGTGGCAGAACAGTACAAGTTTGAAGCTCAGAGCTTGGCGCATCTCTGCGAAGAAAATGCGCAAATTGCCACGTCGAAATCGCGCTATGATCATGCTCGTATGTTTAGGGTTCTACAGAGCCTATTCCCGCGGTCAGAGAAAGGCGAGATAGGGTCCTTCGGTGCTCTGGCGAATCAGATTGTCATGCGACTGTAAGTGACATGCGCTTGAAGTAGAACCTTGCTCACAGTCAACTCAGTTACGAAGAATGTGCAGCAAGCAAAGACATCCAGCTTCTTGCGATGATGTCTGTAATCTTGTTACAAGCATATCGAAAAACGAGAATAGAAGGTAAGGTCGGCCGATTTGCCCGAAGCCACGTAACTGACTAAAAAGCGAATAGAACCGGTGACACCTACTACGACAGACGAATTTCGAACCCCACTCACTTCAACGCCAAAGTTCCGAGCAGTCGACTACTTCAGCCTTTCCCGTCGAAGAGATAGTCGGGCAATGCCAAGCAGCTCTTCACCAGCTTGGCCTCGACTCCCATCTTCCCCTTCGGCTCCCGCTATCACAGCTGCGGCATTATCATCCTCGAACTCGTCTCGTGGATCTTGGTCTAGTTTATTCAATACAGGTAGCATGAGACAGTTCATGTCTGGCATGCAAGATTCTCTCAAGGACGGTCTGGCCACCCCGATAGCAGAAATCATGCCAGTACACAGGGCGCCCATCCCTGTTCCAATGAATGATAGCGCACGGAGCCCATCTTCTCATCATTTCGGCAGAGACGTGTCCACTCACTCCAGTATCATGTCCAGAAGCTGGGGCGAGAATCTGGCACCAAGCTCTGTAAAAGCCAACATTGCTTTCTCGTCTGCAGGACATGTCAGAAGACCGACATTCTCGCAGGTCATTAGTCCTAGGCCTATAACCGCTGAGAAGAGGCTGTTGATCTTCGATGAGGTTGTAGATGAAAGGTGACCACCTCCCCTTCGGCCTTGCTTTGAAGTATGGCTTACCCCATGCTATTAGCGACGAGAAGGGCATATCATTTGAATCTCAAATTTTGAAAAACTTCCTCAACCATATCACTGTGTACGCTGACATGCTTCTGGGATGGCAATTGTATGGTCAGCGCCTTGAAATGCTGCACTCTGTCGCACCTGAAGTACAAAAACTGGCACCTGCACATGTTGCCGCTGGACTGGGCGATCAAGGTCTTGGTATGAGCACATCAACTTCATGCACCGTTCGTCAACTAACAACAGCCACAGGAGTCACTGCCTCATGCGATCAATGTGGTCGTGCCTTTTCCCCAACTGAGCTGATCTGCTCCCAATGCACGGAGAGGAGGAAGCTACCGGAGTGCTCGATATGTCGACTGCCTGTGAAAGGTATGGTTTTTGCGTAGTTTCTTTTTACACCTCTAAACATCAACAGGTCTATCGCGGACATGCTCGCGCTGCCTTCATGCCACTCACATGAAATGTTGGAATGCCGCGAGGATATCAGTTTGTGGCACAGGCTGTGGATGTGTTTGCATCGGCTTGGATTCGGAGATGCCATTGTTGGAAGTGACCCGGCTTGTACGTTCCCCTCATTCCATCCTTTCTGCTTTACCATCTGTATTATGAAGCTCTATCTACACAATTGTATTTTTATTCCTCATTACAACACGGCAGTTGTACAAGGACTTTCACCTTACTCCCGTGCACCTAACAACTCACCTCAAATTACAGCCAGACTCATTACAGCCTTCAAGCTTCAAACTTCAATCGGCCTCAGGGCGCACGGCGTCCGCGGCCCGAACACAATTAGGACGCGGAAATTTGAATTCGAACTTTCAATTACTCCTGGAGTCCAGTCATTTTCACAACGTTCTAGCCTCTGCGAATCTCCGACATGGCTGCTGCCTACCCGTTCAATGATTAATGTTTGTAAGTATTTGTCTCAGACATGTCGGCATTATGCGAACACGACCAATCGAAACCTAAAATCAGCCACGGCCTCTTCTCCGTCGCCGTTCACAATCGGGATGTACTATGCATCGAGCGTCTATTCCTCGAACGCTATTGGCCAGATCTTCCGTGATCCTCACCTTTGGGAACAAAGTCCAGCCCTTCTCACTCGTCTGCAGGCCCGCGATGACTCCGTTCGCATAAAAATGGACCACCACTGTGAGTCGAGTCCTGAAGCGGACGTATCCCGAATGACACACTAACGTTTCTGGATTGACACATCCAAATCGATGCAGGATTCATCTGGCCAAATATATCTATCCCGTGGACCTCGAGGCAGCGCGTGGAATTTGGTTATGCTTGGTCGTGAGATATCTGGGTCGTGGTGCAACGTGCCTCCTAATGGCCGAGCGCTAATTACCTCTCATATGAGAGACACGTCCTTCTCCCTTTATCTTCCTTGTATTCCCTGCATTCAGTGATGGAATGTCTCGAAGCAGCGTCGCCCATCCCCGCAGCTACTTCTGCGGGCACGTCGCGTAGCTCCACTGGTTCTCCGCCACCACTGGAACTTGCACCCCATGCTGGCCTGTCAACCGACCGGCAACTTCGAGTCGACGGGGGAATAGGCTTCGAGTCCGCCGACATGGAAGGGGCCGAGCTAGATTCAGAAGATATGGAAGCTTTGTGGATGATGCTCCGCGCAAGAGGAGGCGAGAACATTAAACTTGAAGCCTCTGGCCCAAAAGGAGGCGAGAGCGCCGAATTTGAAGTCGCTAACTCGAGAGAAGGCAGTACGTACGAAGAGCTGGTTCTCGAGATTGACCCCGTCGATCACATTCAGTCTGAGCATGGTCTACCGCCAAAGCCATTCTCTGCATCCCTCAACAAAACGGCGCCTTGGGAGAGAATTCGAGCACGAGACCCCAATGCAAAGGATGGTGACATATCTTATCTGCTCGCAGTGCGTGCCCTCATCTGTCACGGCCATTACGAATACTCACCGCAGGACTTCAGGATGAGGACGCGAACATGAAGATGTCCTCGTTCGATCCACACATGGCCCGATACATAATGTATAGCGAGGCGTGTTTCTCCCGAGACATGCTATCCCTCGAGCTCCGCAAGGAGACAGACAGCCCAGCGCTAGTCATATTCCCCGCGCTCATCGAAAAAACGCTCCACTATCAGCAGCGGCTCCTGCAGCGGCTGCAGGACGACATCTCCGATGCGCAGCGCGCGTCCATCGCAGACACGCTTGCGCTGGGAGAGCACACGCTCCAGGAAAACATGGCCGAGATGGAGGCCGCGCAGCAGCGCGCGGCCGCTATACGCGCGCGGTGCGCGCAGGCCGACCGCGATCTCGCCGAGTACGCGCGCGCGCACGGCCTCACACCTATGACGTTCCTCCCGCCGGACCCGGACGCCGCAGCGGGGTTCCCCCCGCCCAAGGACAGCCTGCGCGACTTCGTGCTCTTCGGTTTGCCGTCGATTTGTTGGGAGGCGGACGCTTGCTCACTGCGTGCATCCAGATACCCCCGCCGATCCCAAGGTGCTGGTCGTCGGCCCCAACGGGTCGTGGTACGGCGCGAGATACGACGCGCTGGCGGCCCCCTCGGGCAGCGGGACGTCGCGCGCCGCGCGCAAAAAACGCGCGAAGCGGTCGCCCACCCCAGCGCCTGTGGTATGTTGTGACGTCTAGTTCGCCCTAGGACATTTGAGTTGACCGCATATCATAGGAAAAACCCGACGGGCCCCCGGATTTAGAACCCGCGGACGGGACTGGATCGGCCGGTCTCAGCCCCATGAAGCGCAAGTTCAGCGACGCGGATATTCCCGCATCCGCCGTCGACTCTTCGTCCCCGAAGAAGAGCAAGGGGGAGGGTAGCACCGTCGAACAGCCTGGTTCTTTGGATAAGGGCAAGGGAAAGGAGGTTTACTTGAATTGAAGCTTGGCGTGCCTCTGCCGGTGAGTAGTAGTATTGTGGTGGGTGTGCTGTGTTGATCTTCACCTCCTGCAGCTGGCTTCTGGGATTTCTCATAACATTTAGATCTACTTTGGATTCACGCGTTTTCGGTCCCGGGTTATACATATCAGACATACACCATCCTTCTAATTGCAATGCTATACATGTATTTTCTCTTCGGTGTCTACATTAGATGATACATTTTACAACTCCTGAGCCCCTCTACAAGCTCCAAATCAATTTACAGCAAATGCGAGACTGGACATTAGAATTACCGACCGAGGCTGTGTTTTTCAATTAGCGCGAATTGATGATCACGTGACCGTGTTCGCTCCCTCGGAGCGTGCAGGTTCGATTGTCCTGAGCGTCCCATTTCAAGTATTCCTACGTCTAAGACTTTCTTCACAGAATCTCATTGCTCTTTGATCACGGTTGCTACAAAGTGAATTTCGGGCGTTTATCCTTCCATATACCCAAGCCGAGAGCCACAGCAATATTCCCTCAGTCGAGAACAACAAGTGCAATATCGGCATGGCGGCGGCGAGGCGATCGCTTATCTCTGCAGAAATGTTGCAGGTTCCTGGCTGACAACTCGCGCATTGAGTTTGCATTCGCTCGACTATCAACCCAGGCGCGGGAACGGGGCTGTAATCCGTATAGATCGACAGAAGAGGCTGGCTCATGCAACCGCCGCGCCGCATACACCCACTAGTTTCTACTGAGGCACGCACCAGATCCATCGATCCATCGATCCATGGGCGCGCGGATCCGCGCACGGCCGCAGTCCGAAGCGCCGCTGCTTCTCTGCCAGACAGCAACACCTCCATGGCGATCCAATCCGCGCACGGTCCGAGTCGCTTGGCGTCAACACTGACGGGAGTAAATATCAATATCAATATCGACTCGCCAATCGCAAGCGCAAATTGAAATACGAGGCCCCGTGCGCGGTCACCTGCTGCCCCCGACGTGGCATCCGTTCGCATCGTCGCCAGTGACGCGCGGGTGCGGAAGCAGACGGGCGCCCGACTCGCGCTTCGGTGGGTGCGCATGATACTGACGGCGGGCCTAGGCGACGCCTAGTGGCGACTAGATTCGGCAGGTAGTCCGGGGTGTCCAGGTCGCCTGAGTTCGCGATCCACCCGCCGGCTCGCAGGCGGATCCGCGCGCAACCAAACTTGCCGGAACCCACCGCGCCGCGCCCCAGCTCCAGCTGCAGGGTGTGCGCGCGCGGCACCGCTCGTCTGATGCCCCGATCCCGCTCGCAGGGAGTCGCGCGAGCACAGACGTGCCTGCACGCCCTCGAGTCGCGCCAGTCAGCCCGCGCCACCCCCCGCATTTCCGCCCGCAACCACGTCTGCACATTTGCAGTGCGCGATCTGCGCTGGGCCTCTCTCTGTCGCCGGGACACGCCCAGATTCGCGCGTGAAGACGATGCTCGCAGACGCGCATGTCGGGGTGCGCAGATGCATGCCAGCGCGGCCGCGGAATCGGCCCCACTACTACCATTCTGGATCATCTTTTCAGCCAGGAGATGCGGTGGGGCTGAGTTAGTGGTACGACGGTGGATATGTTGGGAAATGCGGAATTCCGTCAGCGGCCGCGCTGATTGCAGGTTGCGGACTGCAGCGGCGCGCTGATGTCGCAGGCGGAGGACACTCGAATCACAAAGCTTGGGAACTGATCTGGTGGGCGGGGTGTTGGCGCGACGACTTGAAGACCGTTGATGCTGATATCGCTGGGCCCGGGCAAGGTTAATCAGATCACCGCCCCAAACGTTGTAAAATTAACGGTGGGCAGCCACGACTCCAGCCATGCGCGCCCATCTATCGGCGGAATATGGGCCTGCGACTGCCGGACAGACACCTGCCGCGACGCGGCTGTTCGATAGATAGCAGGCCTGCTATCAGACACCTGCCGCCGCGGGTTGTTCGGTGGGCTGGTATCAGATCAGTATCACTTGATAGCGGCGAGCTCGTGGGAGGGGCTTCGCGAAGTGGACATTTGGACGTGAACAATGCGGGCTGGAGCGAGGAGGCAGCGAAGCGTGACAGAGGGTGGGTGGGCGGATGACAGGCCGTGATTTATTGGTGCAGCGGACGTGACGGATGGCGTGCGCGGTGGCATGAGACGTCGCGGAGTGGCAGCGCAGCGAGTCGCAGCGTGACAGGCGATGACAGCGCCAGCTGTGGCGCCGAGGCGGGGACCCCGGAACCGCGGATCGGCGATGGGATCGGGCGCGGATCTGGATCGCGATGCCATCGATGCATCGAAGCACCCGCGGAAAGCAGCCGACATGTTCGATAGCGCGAAATGGGTTGGCATAAAGTGCGCCCCAATAAATAAAGCGGACCAGCGAACTTGATTCTGCACTCCCCCCACCGACCGACGACATGAACGGCTTCGAGAACACCATCCTCGCAGAGGGCAGCGCTTTCCGCGGCAAGGTCCTCATGGGCTCCCTCCCCGAGTTCGGCCAGCTCAACCCCCTCCTCGCCATCGCAGAGCAGTGAGTCCCGTCGTGCCCTCCTCCTCACCCCCGCTCACGCCCGCCCCGCAGACTGCTCGCCCGCGGCCACGACGTGCACTTTGCGTCGGGCTCGTCGTGCGCCAAGCGCATGTCCGCCTTCAACGCCGGCCTCGCACACTTCCCCGACACCGCCGCGACGACGCTGCACTTCCACACGCTCGGCGACGAGGGCTGCATCAACGACCACAACTACATGGCCTCCGCCTCCGCCGCCGAGTTCGCCGACTACAAGGCCGTCCTCGCCCAGGGCCCGCGCAACTACGCCGCCTTCAACCGCCTCATCACCCTCGTCATGCAGGGCTCCCTCGAGGGCCGCAAGGCCGTCACCGACAAGTTCATCGACCTCATCGCCGAGCTCCAGCCGGACATCCTCGTCCTCGACCAGTTCACGAGCTGCCTCGTCGAGGCCGCCCGCGTCACCGGCGTCGACTACATCATCACCGCCCCCGCGTCCCCCGCGACCCTCTCCTCGCCCTCGCCCTTCAAGGAGCCGCTCTCCGGCACGGACCTCGAGGCGCCCATGAGCCTCAAGAGCACGCTGCTCAACGTGTGGTACTTCGCGAACCTCGTCCCGCGCGTGATCAACCACCCCGCGCTGCTCGCGCTGCGCGCGTACCGCCTCGACGTGCTCAAGCTCACGCCGATCAGCAAGGCGATCGACAGCTCGCCGTTCTCCAAGTTCCACCCGAGCTGGACGAACCAGCGCGCGATCATCTCGCCGAACATCGACTTCCGCCAGCAGACGCCGTTCGACAAGGTCATCTTCGTCGGCGCGTGCACGCAGCGCCGCGCGCCCGCGGCCCCGAACCCCGCGAGCGAGGACGCGGCGGTGAAGGCGTGGCTCGACGACGCGCTGAGGGCGAACGACAGCGTCGTGTACCTCAACATGGGCACCATCTTCCGCTACAACCAGTCCGAGATCGACGCCATCACCGGCGCCGCGCGCCTGCTCGCCGCCGCGCGCCCGGGGAGCCGCGGCGTGCGCTTCCTGTGGAAGGTGCCCAAGGGCGACTTCGACCTGGGCGGGCTGCCCGCTAACGTGAAGCTCTTCGGGTGGCTCGACGACGTGGACCTCGTGTACGGCCACGCGGCGGTGAAGGCCGCGCTGAACCACGGCGGGGGGAACTCGTTCAACGAGGCGCTCACCGCGCGGCTGCCGCAGCTCGTGTGCGCGCAGTGGTTCGACACGATCGACTACGGCGTCGCCGCGCGCGCGGCCGGCATCGGGCTCTCGTCCGCGCACCCCGGGCGCCTCGACGCGCGCGACATCGCGGAGAAGGTGGGGAGGCTGCTGACGGAGAGGGGGTTCGCGGAGAAGGTGGGCGTGTGGGCGCTGAAGAGCAGGGCGGCGGGCGGGGCGAGGGCGGCGGCGGATGTGGTGGAGGGGTACCTCGAGGGGAAGTGGCGCGCGCGCGACGGGCACCTCGTCGACGCGCCCGCATCCACCGACAAAGCGCCTGTTGCACCCCCGAAAAGACGCGTCGCAAGGGCGCTGTTCTTGCTGTTCCTCGCGGGGCTGCTGTTCAATGCGACGAGCGCGGGCGCGGGGTGGGTGCAGGCGCTGCTCGCGCTGCTCCCCGCGCGCGCGTAGCCTCCCTTCGTGTTCCCATTCTTTTCCGCTTGTTAATAGGAGCTGCGCGCAGCAACACACTCGTTCCCATATCTCTCTCCTCCTTACTTATTGCTTATCTTGGTCCCACTTTCCTTCCCTTTTCTTTTGCATACCACGCACGCCTGTAGTTGTACAGCCTAGAGAATCAACGCATTGAAGCATCCCGTTCCCGTTCGTGTCCCAGCCCTGCAAGTGAATCGAGGAACATCGAAGTGGTCAAATTCGGACTTAGCTTGTGCGCGGAAGTGGAACGCGTACCTCCGCGCAAATCATTGACTTGGCCTGGCGACGTGGCCAGATCGGGCAAGCGCGGTGGCGGTGGCTGCGCGCCGGCTCCGGCTCGGCGCCGGAAGCGTCTAGCGCGCCACGATATCCATGTTTTGCTCTAACCCATCTAACAGACGCTAACGCACGTTTAGTGCGATTTTAGGTGATTTCGCGTCTGCGCCGCGCGCGTACCTGCCAGCGCACAACCACAATTCAAATAAGGCCCAACTAATACAGCTCCTCCACGGGGCGGGTTTATGTACATATTTTTGGAGATCTGGTTGCCACAGGGTCGTGCGGCGCAGGTGCGAGTGGAGCAGAAAACATCGAGACTCAAGCGAAGATGCAATCGTAGGATGACGAAACCCAAACCTGGATCGCGCAGAGACAGCAAGGAAGCCTAAGAATGACGCCCGCGCGGTTGTGGTGCGTAGAACAGTGAAACAAAAAAGGCGAAAGATAATCGAACATGCACACGCAGTCCAGATTAGACTATCGTGGAGCGACATTGACAGCAAGGCAAACATACGCACGTCAGGGTTGACATACCTGAACGCATTTCAACTGCAGAGATAGTAGCGGCTTCCGCAATTTCCGAACCGAGTAGAGCAGAGGCATTGGCAGTAAGGCAAATAGACGCACGCCGCGTATCACTACAGAGAGATAACTGCGGTTTCTGCAGACTCTGAGCCGAGCAGAAGAGTGAGCTGCCAGGCGCAGAATGCTGGGGTCCGCGGAAGTTCAGAATAATCTGGATCGTGGAGAGATATTAATATTGGCAGTAAGGCAAACAGATGCACGTTGGTCGACGAGACAAGCAACGTGAATACGGCGAAGATAAGGTACTCAAACGCGATTCGACCGCGAGGTGGAAGTGGCTTCCGAGGTCTCCGAACCGAGTTGAGCAGAATACGGGCACGCGGCCTAAAAATACAACAACAGCGCAGACTCGGAATTGCAGATGCCCATACCTATAGCTATCTCAGCAGTCTCGGACAGATGTCAACTCGAAGCGTGCTGCGGATTCTGCAATCGCTGGACCGAGTAGAAGAGAAAGCTGCCAGGCACAGAGCACCGGGGTCCACGAACTCGACGAGAGATAAGACTAGTGTGGCAGTTCATTCACCAACGCAGTGAGCTGGAGGTGGTCTTCACCAATTCCGAAGGGAAGCTCCAAATAAATTTGACTCGGACAGGTGCTCGGCCATAGACGAACCGGAGCCGGCCCGCCTGGATTAGGCCATCTCCAGGCTCAGACTTTGTCGGTTCTGCTTCGCGAAGTGCAGAAGAGGGAATTCGAGGGGCTTCATTCGCGAGGTAGACAGCGAGGGAGTGGAGTAGTTGATTTTTTGCGGCGGGAAAAGCCGATGCGCTCTCGATCTGTTATTAGGTCAAGCCAAAACAGCTAGGAAGTGGCTGTAGTCGGGGGCGGGTGGCAGCCAGAAAACAGGCTCTGGTCCAGTACTGATCGCGCACTTTGAGCCGCCTGCTGCATCGATCTATGTATTATCATCATTAATATTGTGCGTGATCTCTCGCTCAAGATTCCCCACAGCGTCATGCGTGGATGCGCACGTTGGGCTGTAATCTCAATCTATGCGGATACAACCATCGTCCTGCATCCATCCTATCCTCCGAGACACGGCTCTCAATCGACAAGGGATTCCTCCCGCTCTCTGCTTCTGACGGAATGACATATCCGGTCAACCTGTTGACAAGCAATCAGCACTGTCTCTGCTGCACCTGATCAGTGATCAACAAACGCACCCGTCGCTGGTCACGATGGACAGGCTTATGACTCCAGAGCACAAAGTCTATCAGCGCAGCCTCATCAACTTCGTTAGCTTCTCGCCATCGCCAACGCAATCAGGGTTCCCGGCGCTTCTGTGTCGGGTCTGCACCCGCACCTGTGGCCCGGTGCTGCATTCACGCACAGATATACCCATGCGGTAGGGTTACGATGCGAGTATCGGAGTCACGAGTAGAGCGGGGTACATTTGAGGAGGGATTAATCGCATCACGGCAGTGCGACCGATCTTCGTGTAGCAAGTAAGGATACGAGAAATTTCGTGAAAGATGTTTTGAGCGCATATTCGAGGAGTCAGAGTCGCTAGAGAGTTCTTCGACATCAAGGAGCCAAAATTTGCATACAAAATACGAGCAACAATGGTCGGAATTAAATATGATTTTGTTGAAGCCTGAGGACATAGATAGTGGAACGAAGGAACAGAGACTCTTAAGCGGGACTTATATGCGATGACTATTTGTCCGTGTTTGCCCGTGGCGAGACTGCACCTCAACAAATCGTTTATACGCAAAATACGAGCAAACAGTATGGGAGTGTATATATATTGTCGCATATATTATACATGAGGCGCAAACGTGGTCCAGTCCACAGTCTGGTAAGCGGCAGGGGGTAGGTCCCCAAGGGATGTAAACGCAATGACGATGAGGATACACCGAGAGACAGAATAAATAAAGGCTAGGAGTACATATGGCGGGAGGATGATATGTAAAATGTAGGCCTTCTTCCAGGCGGCCACAAAGATAGCCATCCAAAAAACCCAAGTGAGAATCACCGGCACAGCGGTAATGGTGATAGCACACACGCGCCACACCTGCTGTTCCTGCAGCGATTGGAATGCGAACCAGGCAATGCAGTGCACGGCGCCGAATGCTATTGCCACGACTATCGCAATCGAGTTAGCGTATAGCACTTCTTCGAGTTCGGGGTTCCCAGCCCAGCACGATGGCACTCGACTTAGTCGTGTCAAGTCGACAAGTTCATCCTGCATCCCCATGACATGACTGCCGAGCCATAGCCACATTGTCTTCTTTCTAGGATTTTCATCTCTCACCACCTCCTCCGTGATGCGTATGGCGCAGGTGACATTTAACGGCTTGTTCCACCACACGATATACATAGCCACGGTGATGACGGTGTATGCAAGAGTCATGACCTCGAGACTCGCCAGTGGCAGATGGGTGATAAGCCGGGCAATGCACTGCACCACAAACCATAGTGTTTGCCCAATGGCGACACATTTAGACAGCGCGTCCCCTTTGCTTTGATTGGCTAGCTCCTCGATTCTGGGCGAAGTAATGAGACCACGCTTGACCAGCTGAACAACCATCTCAGGAGAGAGTGGGTGGCGGGGCCGTCCATCTTTAGTGTAAGAGTACCAGCCACCCATAATGGCAAATAACGCCTGTTGCGTGGTCCAGACTACCTTCCGACATGAGCACTTCGAGAACTCGAATGTAATCGGATGGGCTCACCTTCGCCGTCATTCGCGATATCCCTCACCATCTCCAATTGATTGTCTTCAGGTTTGTTGGATGGGCTATTGGTTGTGTGGACATACCCTGATGACCTGCCGAGAGTTGCCGCGGAGTTTAGACCATCGTCGGCCTTCTTGAGTTCGAGCACGCGACGCGCATCAATTAGCGGGCGCAACGCCCATCTATAGATTGTGCCCAAAGGCACTCCCTCCAAAGCCTTTCCCTCAGCATCTCCGGCTCCGCGGTTATCCATCCCTTCTCTCTGCACTCTAGCCTTCTCAAGTCGCTTGGCCAATCTGCGTGCTACCAGAAGCTGCCGCACCGCCCATGCGAGGATCCACTCCGGGGCAAGAAGCGCGGTGATGAGAACGAAAGCGGCCTGCCTCTGATGCAAGGTTTTATCCCAGACGGATATGCCGGCTCTGGCAAAGAAATTGCTATGGGGGGCGGAGCGAACCACATTTGGCGATGGGATATTGCGGTGCACCGCGAACCACACGCAAGCAAGAATGGTCAGGATGCAGCTTTGGGTAATGGTGTAAAGGCTGCGGCAGCCATGAAGACTTTCGCATTTGCCGCCTGGAGATCGCAGGAATATTTACCTCTAAGTCGATAGGGGAAGATGTGTTGGCAAGAGGAAGGGATGCGGTATCGATACTGCGAGCTGAGTACAATAGCAGGAGAAGCGTGGACCAAGGTAGAGGGAGCATCGTTGCCGAAACTGCTTCGAAACTTTAAGAGGGGCCTGTTTATATGCAAGAGTTGAGGTGCTGCATAGATCGTTGGTGGGCAGACGTGCGTGCGGGTCGCCAATGGTGTTATCCCGCTATCTAGGGGTTTGGTGGACACAAAGAGTCTAGTAAAACACGATGCCTTGCCTTTCACATCATTATTCAATTCTGAGGCACGCAATGGAACCAGGTGTTCGATCGACCTCTATTGTATTGGAAGAACAGGGTCCAGCAGTGATCTCCGTTTGATTCCGAAGCATCCCTCGTTGATCTGCTGAAGTTGTGGCTTGCCACAGAGAGGCCTGATTTGCGCCCATATCGCAGCAGGTCGCACGCGAAGGGGCTACGGGGTAACTGTCGCGCTGACTGTAGAAGGACATCCATCTCAAATCAATCCGACCAATATACGAAGACGTTTAAAGGCTAACAGGAGCGTTGTTCTGTAGAAGGAAGCTTGATAACTCGAACGCCAGCGGCACAGGAGGTTGTTGGGCGACTCGGACGAGGCGGTTCACCCTGCAGGTACTAGACATGTGTTTGCTGTGCGTAAGTGAATAGCAAACGACACGTTTATCAAGCCATAAACACACCTTCCATCGGAAATACTAGCGATCATTGAGTATTCATGTTAGGGAAAGTACATTCTATCCAGTCCAGGCAACCACGAGGCTGCCATGTACTGATGCATGGGCTGGCCCGGGATTCATGTCAAGTAATATGTCGTCACGATCTGATTTGAATACAAGGTCATGGTGCCTGAGCAAGGGGCTGCCCAATCTAGGATCCTCAGCTCGTCAGAAATGATCTCTTCTTGATGGACAAATAATGGTGAAAGTCGCACCACCACCCATGAAAGCTCGTGAAAGTAAGGATGTCGACTGAAGGCCTAAGGGAAAGTGAGGGTTCAAATGACGAGAGGCTTGTTTGGACCTCGTGGTCGTTGGGGGCCGGCGGCGAGGTTCAATTGAAGGACAAAGGGCTGCAGGGAAGGTAGCAGTCTACCAGCAGATGGTAGTACTCAAAACTGTTGGTAGACAGATCGGGCCCTGGGAGCAACCCTTCCGACCACGACTCGGCAATATTAAACTTGAATTCGTTTCCTACTCTCTACGGTGATCATGAAGAAACACCTATTCCATCAATCTTTCAACGACCTGGTCTCGCCTACAACAGCCTGCATCTTCGGGTTTGTCTCAGGCCGTACCACATTGCAACTTGAGCCCCGAATCACACTAGTCATGATCACCAACCGCCGACTATGGTTGGCGGATTCGTTTGGCCATGCCGCTAGATACCAGATTGCTCCGACTTGGGTCACCCTCTCCGCAAAATATCCACCAGCAGCTCCCTATGGTCGTTGGACCTCTTATATGGCCGCCAGAGCAATGCGCATCCACATACCCTGCGGCACATTTTCCGAAACGCACTCCATACTATTGAGCCTACTCGAGTCTCTCTTTATGTTTGCATCCTCCTGCTCCTGCTCCTCTCCTCCTACTTTCTCTTTCTTCTTCTGCTTTCCGCGCCGCTTAAGCGCCTTGTGCGGGAACTTCGCCCCCGATGCGGAACGGCTCTAAGCGCTGCGGACCGAACTGCGCTCCAAGGTTCAAAACACCACCTGTCTCGCCGCGCGCGGGGGCGAACCCGCTTGCGTGGCACTGCACGTGTCCATGCAGCTGCGGTGCATGCGCTGCGCTGGGCGTGCTGTATTGAGTGGGCATACTGGAGGACGCGACTGATGCGCGAGAACCGGATGCTGTTGTGAACCCCTCCTGCTCTTGTCCGCGATTTGCAGTACTCACCTAGCCTGCAGGATCGATACGGTCTTTGATGGTAAGCTCTCTCGCCTCTTGCGCCACATAGTGCTAATGCGCCAACACAGCGGTGCTTCCGGACAACATCAGACTGTGAGCCGGATCACCTACTTAATCAGGTCGCCTCATTGTTTGTTCTGGCCCTGGGCAAACAAGACATTGCTCTCGAATTGCAAATTGTCCCTAGTGCTCCCGATTTTGCAGTTCGGGACCATCCAGTTCTGGTTAGGTCGTGGATAGAAATTTAAACACTGTTATTTGACAGCCTTGCTCGGGTCCCGGAGATTTTCGACCCTATCTGTGATGTAAACAGTCGTCGACCCCCTCGGGACTCATAAGAGCAACTCGGACTGCTATTCATCTGTCTTCATCCCCATTGCTCTGGTCTATACACCTCCACCATGTCTCCCACCACCCACTTCTTGGCAACGTTGAGCATGCTGCCTAGCGGGGCACGTGCATCTCTGGTTGACCTTGCAACTCCTGCAGCTGCCTTTTTTGGGATCCTTACTGTCGCACTCGTGAACTTTGCTTTCTCAAAAAGATCCACCTCGCCTCCCGAAAATTCGCAGATGTATCACCTTCCTTACACCCTTCGCAACTGGCCATGGGAGCGTCTTATTAACCCACACTGCGCCGCCGCCAATGCCGAATCTATGGCATGGCTCGAAAGCCTCCACCCCTTCGATCCGAAAGCGCAAACTGCGTTCAACAAGGGCGCCTTCGGTGCGGCAGTTATACTGTGATCTCGAGACTCGTATTGACAATTCTTATAGGCTTGTTATGCGCACTGACATTTCCCAAGGTCAATCACTGTGAGCTTGCGTATATTTTGAATGCGAACCAATATTTATCAACCCTGTTGCTTGATGATCTCGCACAGATCATCTGCGCAGCTACTGCGACTTGATGCACACCGTCTTTGCTCTCGATGAGCATACCGACGTCTGCGACGGACCTGGCGCTAAGGCTATCTGCGACGCTGCAATGGATGCTATCATGCACCCCGACAAACCTTGTCCTCAAGGAGAGTCCGTAATTGGAGAAATCGCCCGCCAGTGAGTAGTGCCGTCTTCCTAAAATATTTTAGTACGTTGCTCACGCTATCCTATTGGCAGATTCTGGAAGCGCGCCTCCGCCAAGGCCCCGAAAGTGTGCCAGGAACGTTTCGTCAATGTGTGGCGCGCATACCTCGATGCGGTCGTCGTACAAGCTGAGCGCCGCTCGTCGTCTTATATTTGCACCATAGACGAGTATTGGGCTTCACGTCGCGGCAATGTCGGCGTTGACCCTGTGTTTGCTATGGTTGAGATTTCGCTGGAGTTGGATATCCCTCACAGCGTCATGGACCACCCAGCTATTGTCTCTCTGACCAAGGACGCTAACTCCATGACCATCCTTGGCAATGTATGTCTTTGATCACTCGTGCATGCACATTCTCACCTCGATTTTAGGACATGTACTCGTACAAGAAAGAGCTCCTTTCTGGCGACGCTGATTACAACATGGTAACTGTGGTCATGGTGAATGAGAAAACTGATCTCGCCGGAGCGATCCAGTGGATTTCCAACGCCCACGACGAGCTTGTCGATCGATTCCTCAAAACTAGAGAGGACGTTCTGAATCACCAGAACGGAGTGCCATCTTGGGGAAAGGATATCGACCATCAAGTTGCTGCCTACATTGACGGCTTGGGTGTGTTGATTTAGCTCCAAACAATATATGTTCATGCGCTGACCTGGTTATTAGGCAATTGGGTCAAAGGGCACGATGAGTGGTCTTTCGAGTCTGGAAGGTGTGCATCTATATTCTAGGTGATCAAATCGAGAATACTAATGCACAAATAGGTACTTCGGGAGCCACGGACTTGAATATCAAAAAACGCGTACGGTGGTCCTTGCATGAACTCGAAACCGGAAGTCACCCTTGTTCATGTAATTTACAATTTCATTCAAATTATGCGGGCTAAATATGCTCTAGAGTCTTTGGTGAAAGCAAATTAGATCTTAAAACAAGGTCATTAGCACGGTTGCCCAGGCAAGGCCTGAAAAGCCAGCTAGTCGTCGAAACAACTGTGAGACTCCTCGAAACCAGGCCCAAACATCCCAGCGATGCGCCAACCACCCGTTGCTCCCTGGCAGCAGGCACATGTCTCGGAGAGAATCACAGTGTCTCAACAACTGTAGGAGGCTCTTCGAGGCCAGGCTCCACCACCAGGCCAGCCCAGTTGATCGCACGCGCGATAAGAGTCAAGTCTGCCACTCGAGATCCCGGCTGGGCGCGGCGCACCGATCAAGCCAGCTCCGAGTCCGATCGCGAGTCAGCACCCGCCCCCCTGCTCCCACAAACCCCCAAAGCTACAGCGCATCCACCACCCAGTTTCGCCATCGCCAACGCAATCGCGGTCCTGAGGTCTGCACCCGGCAGGTGCGCCAGCTGATCGGCACCAAGCAGCGCGTTGAAAATGGGGGTGTTTGATGCTTTGGTGATTCCCGCCTGGCGGAAGGCGGGCGACGCGGAGGGCGCTGGACCCCGGAAGATCTGGAGAAGGTGGTGCACTTACGATCGTCAGGGATCCTGTGGATTTCGTATCCAAGTCTCAACTGTGTGAGCATAATTGAATTGCGGAAGGCGGGCGCTGGAATTAGGAAGATCTGGAGGAGCTGGTGCGCGTGCGATCGTTAGGGATCCCATGGATTTCGTATCCAGGTCTCAGATGTGGGGGGGCACAATCGAAGACGAAGAGCCCAGCAAAGCGGCGGAAATGGGGCGGTTTGAGGGGCCACAGGTTAATTGAATGCCTTACGGCAGTGCGATCGACGCAAGATCGACGAGAAAATTTGGAGAAGCTGGCGCGTCGCATGCGATCGTCGGGAGGCCAGCTGCGCTCCTCTAATCTCCCATGGATTTCGTGTCCAAGTCTCGGTTATGTGTGTGGGCACAAGTGAAGGTGGGAGCAACGAGGGACATGGACGGCGGAAAAGTCGAAGACCTGGCGCTTACGGCAGAGAATGCAGTCTTACCCAATCGGGTCACACACTTTCCCGATCCAGCTAGTATGTTCAATTCTGAATTCAATCTCGATGCGAATATTTATTGTGTATATGAACAGATGAATGAACGGAGCGTGCGCAACAAAACCAACTCTAGCACTCTAGTACACCTACGCGACCTGCCCGACGCGCGTGATGCGCAGCGGCATCTGGTTCGTCGTCTCCCCATCCCGCCCCTCCGTGCACGGCCGCATCACAATAAACGTGCGCGCGCTCACCGGCACCCCGATATCGTGGAACACGAACCGCTCCACCAGCACCGCGATGATCGCCTTCATCTCCGTCAGCGCGAACTTGTACCCGATGCAGCTCCGCGGGCCGCCGAAGAACGTCATCATCTGCCCCCACAGCGCCGCGCCGCCCAGCGCGCCCGCCTTCCCCGCGCCGGGGTCGGCGAGCCAGCGGTCGGGGTTGAAGGCGAACGCGTCGAGCCCCCACACGTCCGCGCGCTTGTTCGTGAGCGTGTGCCACGTGTAGAACTCCTGCCCCTTCTTCACGGGGAGGCTCGTGAGGACGCGGCCGTTGGTCAGGGTGAGCGGGTGCGCGAGCGGGAGGACGTCGTCCTTCTGGGCGACGAAGGAGCGCCCGGGGATGGGCGGGCGCACGCGCAGGCTCTCGCGCAGGACGGCGTCGAGGAGCGGGAGGGCGGCGAGCGCGTCGGGCTCGATCTGCTCCGCGCCGCGCGCCTCGGCCTCCACTTTCGCTTGGACGATCTCGGCGCGGAGGCGGTCCTGGATGTGCGGGTGCTTGGCGAGGAGGTGGAAGGTCCAGGAGAGGCCGGTGGAGGACGTCTCGTGCCCCGCGAAGATGAACGTCTTGATCTGCGCGAAGACCTCGTCGTCGGTGAGCTTGTCCTTGCCCTCGCTCTGCATGTTCCCTTTCACTGTCATTATCCGTTAATATCTGTGTGAGAGAAGACAAGGAGGGGGGAGGGACGCACTGAGGATGGTGAAGAGATCCTTCTTGGAGTCCTCGCCGACGTCGCCGCCGCTCGCGAGCCACTCCTTGCGCTCCTCGCACATCTGCTTCGCGTCGTCGTCGAGCGCGACGCGCATGTCCTCGAGCACGACCTGGCGCTTCGTGCTCACGAGCGGCAGCTTCTTCACCGTCGGCGGCAGCAGAATGCTCATCACCCGATACACCAGCGTGCTCAGGCCGAAGTCCTGGCTCTCGTTCGCGGACCACACGCTGAACACGCGCGCGATGCCCTGCTCCTCGTTGTGGATGCTGCCGTAGTTGCGCCCGAAGCCGCCGACGCCGATCGCGTCGAGCGCGACGCGGAAGAACCAGTGGTAGCAGTCGAGGATCACGCCCGGCGCCTTCTCGTCCGCCGCGCTGATGCCGGGGAAGCTCGCGCCGAGCTCGTGCTGCTGCCCGGCCACGAGCGCGTCGAGGCGGTCCGCGAGCTGGAGCGCGAGCTGCGTGAAGACGGGCGCGAGGGCTTTGACGGAGCCCGCGGAGAAGGCGGGGTTGAGCATCTTGCGCTGGCGCTTGTGGTTCTCGCCTGCGTCAGTGTGCGCGTGAGCGAGTATATACATTATAAGAAGGGAAGGGGCGCACCCTCTTCCCAGAGGACGCCGTGGCCGACGCCGCGGCCGATTTCGCCGCGGACCATGTTCGTCTTGGGGTAGTCGTACGCGTTCTTGATGAGGTGCGCGAGCGCCTTCGAGTCCTGGATCACGATGCGCTTTTTCTGCACCAACCACGCCCATCAGCACGTGCCCTCAACCCAACACAACACACAAAGCAAAGGGGACTCACGCCAAAGAGGCCGGAGATGGTGTGGATGGGGCCGTACTTGTTGAAGCAGTCGACGGAGAAGATGTCGGGGTCGACGGAGAAGGCCTCGGGGAAGTGGCCCGTGAGCCAGTTGCCGCGCCCCGCGCTGGGGATGTTCTTGTAGATGCTGCTGCTCGGGAGCAGGTCGTAGTTGTCCGCGAGCGCCCACAGGAGGAGCAGCGCGGCGGCGGCGGCGCCCGCCGTGTACGGGTGCGCCTGGACGAGCTCGATGAGGCCCATGGTGGAGGAGTGGGGGGTGGGGTGAGGTGAAAATGAGGGTGGGTAGTTGGATGGGCTGGTATATATGCAGGGCAGGCCAGAAGCAGCGGCGTGCTGGATAGATGGAGCGCTAGCGTCGAATGTCCGGCGGCTGTAGGCTTGGCTCCCGAACAGCGCCCGGACGTGCTAAATCACCAGATCCCAGATCGCGGGACCCCTGCCACCGCGGCCCGATACGATGTCATCGGTCATACTCTATCAAATCTGCTTTCAGCCGGGCGAGAGACGAACTGGGCTGCGAATTCTGGCCGCCGATTCTGGGCCGTCCCTTCTACCGATCCCTTCCTTCTGGATCGCGCTGGAATCGCGGTCCATTCGCCGGAGCACACCCACGCAGCGCACCCACCGTCCATTGCTCGCCAGGTTATCAGAGTTGCATCCGCTGCAACACTGATCTGTCTCGCGCCTGGCTTCTGTCAGCGCTGATCGCATGCAGACGTCGCAGTGCTTTGCCCGTGATTATGTCGCCCACTCTGCGTCGCGTCTGCTGCAGCTGTCCTGTCGCGTCGCTGTCCAGTGCCATCCGCGACAGACGCTCGACGTCCATCCTCCATCGCTAGCTTGTGATTGTGGTTGTGCTGCTGCGCGATCCTGTCGCGCACAATCACCAGTCTCCTCGGATTGCAGTCCTCGAACGAACATCAATCCAGATAGATAGCCTGCCAGCCTGCCACGCCCGCGATGCCATCGATAACGCATCAGCTTCCATCTTCCTCCGCGGCCGCGTCGGGCAGCATGAATGCCGGCCCATCGCCGCTTCTCGCACGACGCAAATGAAATGCAATGAAACCCGGATGGAAGCGCAAAAGACACGCCGGCGTACGCGGCCACGCTGGGCTGTGCGAAGCATTCGCGCATTGTGCTGGATCCAGACGTGAATTTGATTTTGGGGCGCGAACGCGGGATAGGCGCCGGGCTGCCAGTCGATGTCCAGAGCTGCGTGGTGCGCGAATTCGAACCAGCCTGCAACCCAGCCCGTACGCGGTCGTCCTGGCGGGCAGCTTCGCGGCTCGGCGTCACGGGTGGGATGCAGCGCGTCGGAATGCGCTGCCCATAATCGCACTCCCCAATTAATTTAAATATTTGCAGCCAGCCACAGGCCATCGACGATCTAGCCAGGCCTCGAACACCTGCGCTTCGCGATTCTATCATTGAAGAGCACTGATAGGCTATCATGCAGAGGCTATCACTGCAGAACGGCGATGTGTCATCACGCAGACGCTATCACTGCAGAATACTGATAGGCTGTCACGCAGACGCAGAAGCGCGATACCGCGGCGGGTGCAATTTCGAGTCGCGTCCAGCTCGCGCTTCGACCCCGCCCCCACCACAGCGGCTCATTCGCCAGTATGACTCGACCTGCGCGACGTGACAAGCCAGTTTGCTTCTCTATGCCACCACCGCAGCCCACTTGATAGTCTGGCAGGATCTGCAGATGCAGTAGCACAGCACAATTCGATCCCCAACAGCTCGGCTGCCTGTCGACCCGGGCTGGCATCTCGCTCTGAGCACCTTATGGCCAGCTGTCCACGTCGATCACCATCTCGGCTTTTAATTTGCGGGTGCATCTGAGTGTCGGCTGCCAGGCGCAAGCATGCTTAAATTTTTGTCTGCACCCGCACGCCAAAATTAATCGACAATGGAAGGCAGATTTGCAGGTGCACCCGCTCAGCTGTCCATGTCAATCGACGATCTGGCTTTTAATTTTTGATGTGCATTTGCATCTCGGGCTGGCGTGGCTGCCAGACGCAACCATGTTTAAATTCTAGTCTGCATCCGCACGGCAGCACGACAGATTTGCAGGCGCTCCGCTGTCCACGTCAATCGACGATCCCGGCTTATACTCTGCGGAGTGCGTTTTCATATGAATATGCACAGATAATGCGCCCCAAACCGCCGTCGCGAACAGACAGAAATTTGGGGCCCCAGCTCGAACGCGCGCACTGTGGCAGCACGACCCGCCCGCGCGGATTTTCAGTCTGCGCCGCGCCGCGCCAGCCAATCGACGATCTGGACTGCGAACCGCTCTCCGCTTCGTGATACGCTATCAACAGTCCGCCCACAGTCTATCAGCTATCTATCGAAGCGCCAATCCGATCCCAACGCTTCTGCGTGGCTGTCTTGACTCATCGTGCCCCTCAAACGGGGATGGATGGGCGTGACGGCGCTGTGTTATCCAGCCCTCAACGGGGATGCGCGTGACGTGCTGCTTACCCCGCTCCTGGCCGGTCGGTTCGAGGTAATAGGCTGGTGCGAGTGTGCGGATGTATATATGGGTCAGACAGATCATACATATATAAAGGCGGAATCCAGAGAGCCCGCCCGCTCCGCCCGTGAGTCGCGTTATATTTCCCCCACCCGCCTCTCATATAACATATCTCGGCTCCCAGTCTCGTATGCAGCACACATCTTATTTCAACACGGCACCGTCGGCGCGTCGGCTCGGGAGGTTTGCGCCACAACGCTGCCGGAATGCCACCATGCCCAATGCGGCGGGTCGCTGCGCCACCGTGGCATCTCGCTCCCACGCTCCCACATCCATCCCGCTGGTACCTGGGCACCAGGTGCGCGACACGGAAGACCGCGCTCTTATACGGAGGACGGAGAGCTTTCTAGATGGCGAACTCGAAGCGCGAACTGCGACTTGCCAGTATTGGGGGGCGTTGCGATTATCTGGCAGCTCGCACGCGGTTCTGACATGTAACATGTTGGCATTTATTCCCGCTTTAGCTGCCAGCTGCATATGCAGTTATTGCGACGTCGGCTCGAGTGCGCACGATTATGGATTATGCGCTGTTCTGTGTTGTGAAACGTGCAGGCTTATCACTATCGCTGCTATCACTGCGCGCCTGTCACGGTCCATCTACGAACGTTTCCACCGCTGGGTCGTGGCTTGCCTATCAGTATCAGTATCGATGGCCGTCGCGGGGGCTGTACTGGTGTTGTATCAGCCATCTTGCATGGAGGGCGCTTGGTTCCGGGAGATTGCGTCTCAGCCTCAAGGTTTGGCTCCGGGAAAATTGGGTCTTGGATTGGACATTTCTGTGAGTTGCGTTATCGAGATACGGCCGCCTATCAAGAATTAAACCGAACCGTGCAATTCCTCTGCAGCTGCGTACTGAACCTATCGGCGACTCGGAGCCTGCCACTCAAGCACCCCCATTATTGTTCGACAGCGTTTCAACCAGAATGCCACCCCAGCGACGGGCCAGCACCTCCCCGAGTCCCGGCTTATCATCTGCAGCCAGCCGCCTGCCACGGAGCCCGCGCCGCAAGGACCTGCCACAGCGCGCCGCTTCGCTGCCATCGTGCCATCGGCCCATATCGCAGTGCGCGCGCTGCCCACGCCAAACGGCGATGATTGGCACCTCGGGACGGGATGGCACGTCAGCGCCAATCAGGGCCCGGGGCTCAGATGAGATGGCGATCAGCGCGATCTGGAACGCATCAACGTCAATCACTGATCAGGTATCAGCGCTGTCTGGCGCGCTTATGTGCGATTTGCGATGCCATGGCCAGTGCCGGTCGAGGGCCGCGGCGCCGCAGGCTTATCTTATCGCGGGCGTATGCAATTATGTCCGTGGGCATGTTGGGCGCTGGGTGCTCGATGTTCGAATTGCGTGCTGGCTGTCAGAGACAAGGAGTGGTGCTTCAATCACGCGAGGTGTTTGCGTGTTCTCGAGCTTGTATTCTTCTCGAGCTTTGTGGTGATCTGCGCCTTCTCTGGCGACGGTGCCGAATCTTGCTCGCTTGGATATAACCTGAATTGGCATTCATACGCTGCCCGAATCTGTTTCGCCCCAATTGATATTGAACGCAATTCGCACAGATCGAGGACTTATTCGATGTGGAACATTAGTGACTTGGAAGCAGCTGGCGCAGCTGGCGTGGCCTGACATCGCCGCCTGATCTGGAGAATGGAACATTCGGTTGCCACCGCTTACTGTACGGTTGGTCCTCTAGGTTTTGCTGTTCGATGAAGCTTGTGTAGGGGTTCTTGCTGCATCCTCTGACCTCGGCTTCATCCGATGGAGGGTGATTTAGTGTAATGCATAGTCAACTCATAGATGTTTTCATTCTTCTCCCGCTCGCCACTCTGCCATGTCTGATTGGAAACGTTGATTGTACACTGGGAGCTATACCAACGCATCTCTGTTCTTGACATGCTTGAATGTTAAGCAGCATGTGGCGGTGTGAGATTAAACACTTATCACCAACGGTGTTTGGGCCTCAACGAACTTAATTTGTGCACCCTACGGGCTTTCAGTATGGACTTTTTGTACCCCGAAGAGACCGGGTGCGGACGGCTGCTTGACAAGGACATGCCCAGAGATAGATTAATTCAAAGTGAGAGCGATGTCTCAGTACAGGAACAAGTCCGACACCGTAAAACTAGTAACGATCCCTTAGTGCACGCAACGTGCATTGCCGGGACAAATGAAGAGGCGTGAAAGAATCAACATGCTGGCGCGGTGATTGCGCGTAGCTTGGTTATTTACTGTGCACACACGAGATTATGTCGGACAGAAAAGCAGGCTGACATTTCAATGCATCAAATATCCAACACACAAAGCGCGCAATCAACAAGGAACAAAACTCCCTCGGCCAATCCACGGTCTTGAGGGGCAATGGGAGGGCAATGGGAGGGCAGGGCAGGGCAAGGGCAGGGCAAGGGCAGGGGTAAGGGGTCGGCCTGCCTAATACTCGTCGAAGTGATTATCAGCGAAGAGTCAACAGAGAGTGAGAAGAAGAAATTAAACGTAGCCACCACGCCAACTGCGGCTACCACTGAAGTCCTCCGCCCTTTTTGCGCCATCTCCTCCGGGGTCTACGGCTGGCAGGGTCAGCGAGAGGAGCGAGCGCGTCCGCCCGCCCATCACGACCCTATTCCAGCCCGCAGTTTTATTTGAGTCCAGCTCCCATCTCCGCTGCAACTCCAACTCTGGCCCAACTTTGTCTAGGCTACTAATATTCTATCGCCTCGCTCGCTTATCGCACCAGCCACCCCCTCGTACACGGCCCCCTCCGTCGCTCAGCGCGCCTGGGCATAATATCTGGCGCGCAGCCAACTCAGCTCGTCAGAGCTCCCATAGCATATCATCCCATGTCTATTGCCGACTTTCAACGGCGCACCCACCACGCCTCGCACATCTTGGGCTCTTTCGGCTGTGGCGCCGGGCGGCTGACCCACCACGCCTCGCAAGTCACCATCTCGACTGCATCTGGCTGTGCTGCACCTGCACCTGCAACTTCCTCGTCGACGCTAGGCGACGGGAGGTCCTCAAACGCCCACACATTAGGTTGGGGCGCTGAGGGGCACACCGGCTCATATTCCCACTCAGTGCACGCCTCAAAAGCGAAAGCGTTGCACTGCGGCGTGGGAGGACATGCCAAGTCCTCCTCGAACGCCGGATAGGCCTCAAAGGCAAACACGTTGCACTGCGGTGCGGGAGGACATGCCAAATCCTCCTCGATCACCGAGTATGCCTCGAACGCAAACACATTAGGTTGCGGTGCGAACGGGCACACGGGCTCCTCCTCGT
Organism: Athelia sp. TMB; assembly: GCA_014898675.1. Lineage (NCBI taxonomy): Eukaryota > Fungi > Basidiomycota > Agaricomycetes > Atheliales > Atheliaceae > Athelia > Athelia sp. TMB. Next base: position 35,219 of record JACXVL010000025.1, on the reverse strand, counting down.
GCCAGGAGGGGAGCCCCTCGAAAGCGAACGAATTGCACCGCGGCGCGGGCGGGCACTCGATTGGCGCAGCGAGCTCGATATCGCTGGACGCCAGCATCAGCGAGGCGGACCGAGTTGCCAGCTCGGCCGCCTGCTTCAGCATATCCCCCAGGCCCACAAAGAACTCCACAGGCGACGACGACGGGATAGGAGGTCCCGCGTCGGCCTTGGATTGCCCCTCAAAAAGGGACGCAAAAGAGACGTAAGTAGGAGCGACGGTCACCATTATTTTCAGTAATAGCAAGTTTTTAAAAGGCAGGAGAGGGGGGGAGGGTTGAATGCGGTTAGGCAGGAGGAGAAGATGGGAAACGAGGTTAAGTTCGTGAGGGAGTCGTTGCTTCGGGATCCCCCTCTTTGTATCGGCTGCCGATTGTTTGGTGTTGTTGAATCGAAGCAGAAGGATCTCGGGAGGCAGAGAGCGTGACGTATGCGCAAGACTCGGGATTCGGGAAGGAGAGGGCTCGGGGAGCGAGAAAAGAACACATGACAGAAGTATATAATATGAGTGCAGATGATTTTGTTCATAGGGTGGTGGTAGAGTGATCGAAAAGAGCTGGTGCTTCAGAAGGCTTCAGAGCGGAGGCGAGTCGAGATTATTGCAATACTTAGCAGTATGAAACAAACGACGTCCCGCAGGCGGATGAAATTACATCAAGCGCCCAGCAGTGCCACAACCCAGCGACTTTTTTCTCGATCATCAAGTTAAGCTCTCGTCGTATGGCTTTGAACCTCAAGCGCAAGCGCGCCAACGATGTACAACCAAAGGTAACGATAGGGTCATGCATATGTTCGATCCTACGCTAATCATCAATAGCGGAGAAAGCTCGAAGACCACGACAACAGCGATCAGGCGTCGGAAGTAAGCGCGGAGGATGCAGAAGAGGAGGAATGGGGTGGTGTTGAAGGCGCTGACGAGGTCGACGGAATGGAAGTCAGTGAGCCCGAAGAGGATATCACGACGCAAAATGGACGAGGGAAGAAGGGAAAGGCCAAGCAAGCCCCGACTGGCGAAGAGCTCCGCGCGATCAAAGACTCTGCGGACCTCTTTCGCTCCAGTTCTTTCAAACTTCAGGTGAAGCCCATCGATCTCAGTCCATATCCTCCCTTCTGAAACAGGCTAGTATAGATTGATGCTCTCATACCCAACGTACTCCCCAAACCGTCTCGTGTGCCTCCAGTGGAGCGCCTACTGCACTCGATCTATTCGTTCCTCAACTCTACTTCTCTTGTGTCAGTGCCTCCAACCCACCCGCTAGCTGCGGCGCAAAAACTGCTGAAGAAGGGCGTATGCGTCCCCTATCCTGCTCCGCCACCTAACAAGGATTCGAAGTGGAAAGTGGCATTCGAAAGCCCTGCAGAAGTCACGCTCGTGGGTAGCTGGGTCGGCCAAGGGACCGTCAAGGGAAAAGATGGAGCAGGCTTTGGTGTTGACCTGGCAGTAGAGATGCCTAATGTAGGTTCATTTCTTCCACAATCTCAAATCGCTGTGAGCCTGCATACTCATTGCGTTCTTTAAGACGCTCTTCCAAGAGAAAGATTACCTCAACAATCGCTTTTTTCACAAGCGTGCTTTTTTCCTCGCCTGCATTGCTAGCGCCCTTTCTCTCTCAGATCTTCCCGTGGACGTGAGCTGGGAAGCGCGTGAAGACGACACGCGCCTAGTCACCCTTGTCCTCACGCCAAAGCAAGGCAAGCCATGCGCTCCTCACCACTTAGTCTGCAGAAGCTGATAAATCATTCTCTCTTCTTACCCTACGTTTCCGCAGACGGACCCCCGGATTTAGTAAAACCGAATATTCATATACGCCTGATACCCGCCCTCTCTGCAACCTCACCCATCCCAATACACCGAATATCACCATCACATTCCAACTTCCGTATCTCCACTCCATCGCTTGACAATCAAGTCGAGAACAGCACAAGCGATGGAAGCGATTCAACACCACTGTATAACCGCGCGCTGCATTTATCATTTACCCCCAAACCTCATCTTCTACGTGCACACGAATTGAAAGAGCGCGTTCCGGCTTTTGCAGAAGGCCTGGTACTATTGAGGGTCTGGGCGAATCAGCGCGGTTTCTGCTCCTCGGCACCCTCTTCGTCCTCGAACTCTTCGCAGCGGGCAGGGCTTTGTGTCAAAGGCTTCGAAGCGCGTGGAAGCTTCTGGATCGGAGTGCTTGCGCTACTTATCGACGGGGAAGAGGGAAAGGGAGGCAAAGCGCGACGGGGGGTTGGGAGGGGTGTCAGCTCGTATCAGTTGTTTAGGGCTGCATTGGATTTCCTCGGTGAGCATTTGGTTTGATTTGGTTTACCCGCACGCTTATATGAATTGCATCATGTAGGAAAATGCCAATGGGAAGAGGGCGTGTTTGTCAGGTCGCTTGGCCCCGGTGCCCATCGTGTATGTTTGTTCATTATATTTATGGAAACAAATCTAACTTGGCGCAGTTTTCTAAAGAAGATTACAAACAAATCTCTGGTCCTGTCTTCGTCGACAAGGACGTAAATCTCCTGGCGGGTGTACCGATGGGATCGCTTGATCTGGTGGGTTCCACCATTTAATCGCCCGTTACAATCCACTGCAGTGTCGCTCTTGCTGGAAGATAAGCTGACGAATTCTATAGCTGAAACATGACGCCAAGAAGACATTGGAAGTCCTCGATGCAATTGTGCCCGTCTTCGGCAGGGATGCCTTTTCGGAGGTGTTTTTGAAAGATCAGCGTGATTTGCTCCCTCGGTTTGACGCAGTTCTTATGTTTGTACTCATCCACTGCTGGGACTTGATTATGCGCTGACTATTGCCTTCGCAGTGTGGACCTCTCCGGGGCGAAACCACGAAAACTCGAAACAAAATCGATTCTCGAAGCTGGATCTGCCCCAAACGCTCTCCTCGCACAGCTTGCCGCGGTGTTGAGAGACGGTCTCGGTGATCGTACGCATGCTGTTACCCTTCTGCAGCCCTCTCAACCGTCTCGCTCTGCTGTATCTGAGCCACCTGTTCATTCCATGCTACCTGCGACGCTGCATATAGGACTTATCTATGACACCGCTCACTCATCACGGCTCGTTGACCACGGACCCGCCGCAGATGACCCAGATCCAACCAAAGCGGCCCAGTTTAGGGATTTCTGGGGCGACAAGGCAGAACTCAGGCGGTTCAAGGACGGACGCATCGTGGAGAGCGTCGTGTGGGATGTCAAAGACGAAGGTGAACGGGCCGCTGTTCCCGTGGCAGTTGTTGAGCATCTACTTGCACGGCACTTTGGAGTGCGGGTAGAGGGGGGAGGAGTGGTTACATGGGGGAAAGAGTGGGATGCCGTCGTTCGAGTGCCAGAAGCAGTCGCGCGAGTGCATCAGGGAGAGAAGGGAGTCGCCGGTGGATTCAAAGGCGCCATGGCGTCATTCGACGCACTGGTGAAAGCGCTGAAAACGCTTGATGATGATTTACCATTGTCTCTCGTGAGCATAAGCCCTGCATCTCCATACCTGCGGTACACCTCTGCTTTCGCCCCACTTCCCCTCTCGGAACGGTTGGCGGGTGCACTGCCCGCATGCTGGGGATATCTCGCGCCCATGGAGATCGTGCTGGAGTTTGAGAAGTCGGCACGGTGGCCGGATGAATTGCGGGCCGTGCAGAAAATAAAGATGGCATTTTGCGAACGTGTCGCAGAGGCTCTTATGGGTGCTGTTGATGGCCTTCGTGCGAGTGTCGTCGTTGGAGCGGTCGGCCATGGAATAGTAGGAAAGGAGGGGATACAAGACGAAGTCAGGCTGGAAATCATCACGCGGGATGGCTGGGCCTTCTCTGCACGAATATGGCACGATAGGGAGGCGACGTTGCTTGATCGCATCGTGGAGCCAAAGCCCAAAGCCTTGCAGAAGCCTGAAGACCTCAGTGGAGAGCAGCGTCAAGAGGCCCTTGATGCAAAGGAGTTGTACTCGCGACTCTTTGTGCATGCTCCGCGGCATCACCGTGCTATCGCAAGCCTATGCCATCGCTTTCCTTCATTCGCAGGAACGGTGCGGCTCGTGAAGCGGTGGCTTGCAGCGCACTGGCTGCTGCATGGATGCGTGTCTGAGGAGGCGGTGGAGCTGCTCTGCGCAGCTGTATTTGTTCGTGATGGCAAGCTGCCTGTGGAGGGGGGTGAGACGGTGAATCCTGCCGGTATTCCTGGGAGCAAGGAGCGCGGGTTCGCATGTGTTGTGGAGTTCCTAGCGGATTGGCGATGGGAGGACGGGGTGGCAGTCCCTCTGTCTGGCGGTCAATTGTCCAATCCAAAGACTCTTCCGACGTCCAATGGGAAGCGGGGTGTATGGAGAATTTTTACCGAAGATGATGAGGCAGGCAGGGTCTGGACAGCTTCAGGTCCTGACCTGATGGCTGCTCACAGGATTCGCGCCATTGCAAAAGCGACATATGGCCATATGAATGGGATCCAGAGCGGCGGATTTAATGTGAAGGTAAGTGTTCCGCCTGGTCTTTGACATATCCTTACCTCCTTCCAGGCACTGTTCATACACCCCACGCAAGACTACGACTTCGTGATCAAACTGGACCCTGCCGTGTTACCTCGTTATTTCCAGAATGTCGCGGCGGCCCCAGAAGTGTGGTCGCAGAATGGCAAGTATTCAAATTTGCATGTACAAAAAGGCGACGCGAAACAGCTTGTTGGGTTTGATCCCGCGCAGCTCCTGTTTGATGATCTGACGGTACGTCTTCCTTGCCAATTGTATGCGGCGCCCACCTGACGAGTCCTAACAGAGAGTCTACAAAGACACACTGCGGTTCTTCTATGACTCATATGGTGGCGACAACATAGGAGCCGTATGGGATCCTACAGTCAAGCTACCACGCCAATTTCGAGTGCTAGGTGGTTTCTCAAGTATACCTGCCACGGTAAGCAATTGCTGTCTCATGACTCTTGAGTCAGGCTAACTTCAAGCAGGACGAAGACAAGACCAAGGACAAGAAAAGCATGGTCTCGCTTAACGAGGCAGGTATTTTCCACGAAATAAGGCGTTTAGGTTTAGGAGTCGTCAAAAGTATCAATGTAAGGAGCGGAAATCTACCACATGTAAAGTAGAGTAATTGGTGTGTAATTCATCGCTTAATTGTGATAGGGTGGAAAACCTATAGGTCACTTCATTTGAGGCTACACCCAACTCAACTTGAAATTTTTCTATGTACCTGTCAAGTTCGAACCCTATCTGTACACGACGTGGCACCTCGAGGCGTGTTGGCCCCATTCGAACCTCGGGAGTTGTGTAAACGCGTCGCGTGTATACAAGACCAAACACAGAAAATCCTGTAAAGCCGAACATTATTGCCCACAGTAACGACCAGCTTTCCTACCATGTCTGTGAGCGTTACGAACACTCCAGCAATCAAAAACGCACCCTTGATTGGGCTCGCGGAAGGCAATGGCTACTTCTCCAACTATCAACTGGCTGCCGCCGTGCTCGTCATCCCCTGGCTTGTCAAACGCGTTCTACCTGTCGTCAGTCGCGGGGGCTTCAAAACCTACCTCTTCCTGGTCATTGTGATGGGTGTGCCCATCACGGTCGGGTATTGGACGCTCATGAGCATGTACGGCAAGCGGAGGAACACCAAAGTCGAGCTTCCTGGGAAGGACATCGAGGAATACATCACTATCAAGGATCCCGAGCTCAAGGCCAAGTTCCACGGGAAGGAGAAAATTCCTATGCAAGTCTTCCACGACGCGTACTTTGACGGAAAAATTGAGTTTAACGGTGCGTGTTACTGGCCTTCCACGTTGTGCTGTATTGACGTATCCATATTCTAGGCGACGTACTCGATATCATGGAGGAGCGTCATGACTGGGCCAAGATGGTTTTCACGCCTGAGCTCTTCAAATACGTGTTCTTCAACCTCATCCCGGACGTCATCAACCACTCCGCAACCCAGGACGAGGAGCAGGTACGAGACCATTATGACCGTGAGTGTCCATTTGCTTCCGGCATACAAGCAGCGTTTGAATGGGCTTCGCAGGAGGAGATGACTTCTACGAGTGGTTCCTCGGCCCACGCATGATCTATACCTCCGGTGTTGTCACCGACATAACTCGTGAGGAGACTCTCGAGGAACTCCAGGATAATAAGCTTGCTATCGTATGCAGCAAGCTGGACTTGAAGCCCTCAGATCGCCTCCTCGACATTGGTTGTGGGTGGGGAACTCTTGTCGCGTATGCAGCCAAGAATTTTGGCTGCGATGCCACTGGTGTTACGCTCGCCAGGAAACAGACCGCTTTCGGTAACGACAGGATCAAAGCGAACGGTGTTACTGCGGATAGGGCTCGGATTCTCTGCACCGACTTCCGCGATGCCCCTGGTGGACCGGGTCACTACACCAAGATAGTTTCCCTCGAGATGGCTGAGGTAAGCTTTTCATGAATGGCATCGACGGCATTCACTCATTTACTTCCCAGCACGTCGGTATTCGCCGCTACGGTGCTTTCCTTCGCCAGGTCTACGATCTTCTCGACGACAATGGTATTTTCGTGTTCCAGGTCGCTGGTATCCGTCCTTCATGGCAATATGAGGACCTCATTTGGGGTCTCTTCATGAACAAATATGTCTTCCCCGGCGCCGACGCTTCCTGCTCAGTTGGATGGGTCGTCAACCAGCTTGAGGCTGCGGGCTTCGAGGTCAAGAACATCGATGTTCTTGGCGTGCATTACTCTGCAACGATCTACCGCTGGTACAAGAACTGGGTGAGCAACAAGGAGAAGGTGCTTGAGAAGTACGGCGAGCGTTGGTACAGGATCTGGGTGTTCTTCCTGGCCTACAGTGTCATCACTTCAAGGTTCGCATTGATTCCATTCAACCCCGCGTCGTGATTCTTACATCGTTTTCTGCCTACAGACAAGGCGGTGCCTCTGTTTTCCAGTTCACACTGCACAAAAACTTGAACGCCTACCACCGCATCAACGGCGTCCCGAGCCATGCTTCTATTCATGTCAAGAAGGACCGAGAGCTCACTTCCATCATCTAAGTATGATGAAACTATATCTAGAATTGTAGGCTTGATTTTCTGGTTTAATTCATGCCCGGCGCCGACTGCATTGTCGTGCCCGGTAATACCCCGGTCAAAACACATTTCTCGTTCGCGTCCTTTGTGTACACCCTCGGATAGTCTAGCCAAGACCTGAGTCGCTCTTAGTCGCGTGCATGCCCAACCTAAAAGCTTCAGTCAGGTCTTCTCCAAGCCTGCAAGTACCTGTGATACGACTTGATGGCTCATTGATTGTGGAGTTTTGAGATTTGATGGCTGCAGCTCGCATAGGTTCGGGAATTGAGATTCGTTTCGTTTACACGGCGATAATACATGGTAGAGAGAGATAGATACATTGCAATAAGTTTAGGATAATGAACATAGGCACTGACGGGGGAAAGCGGGCAGGCTCTCACTTCTCGTGGAGCGCGAACTGATATGTCGGCTGTGCACTACTCTGCCAGAGGCTCCCGGATAGAGTGACTGTGTGAAGGAGTCCGTCGTTGCCGATGAAGTGTGGTACCAAGGTTGCGATCTTGTTAGTCTGGGCTGGTGGGAAAAACAGGCAATGTTTCTCAGCCCCGGGCCCTTGCAACCCCACAGTCACTGCGATGTGCTTGAACGAGCCCAACTGATTTGGCCTCATGTTATTCTTGAGCCTGTACGCTTTGATTTCGGCATCGAAATGGGCGGCCGTGATCATATCGCGAGGCGTAAAGCCTAGTATGTTCGCATCGTTCACCTCAAGGCTGAGACTAAGGTTCGCTTCGCCCGCATCGTTCGCATCGTTCGCATCGTTCGCATCGTCCGCATCGTCCACATCTTCGGTCTCGAGTAACATCTTCACCTCGTCCGCCTCAGATATGTCTTCATCGTTTAGGAAGGTTGGGCCATCGGCTTCAAGTGTCACTATGTCGTCTTTCTGGAGCAAGTTTGGGTGCGCGGGTGAACACGATAAGAGAGCGTATGCAGTTGTTTTCGCGGTAACGCCCACAATGGAAAGTGCGGTGATGACTAGGCCAGCATCAAGTTTGAACCGCTTGAAAGTATGCAGATATTAGGAACACAGATTTTACAGAGGATACAGTACACGTACCCCAATTTTCTCCAGTCGTGGCTTCATCACTGGCAGCTTCTTCAAGATCCTAAGAGGCCTGTGCGCATCGAGTCTGCTGTAGATGTCGCAGACGATACTGTAGGCATCGTAGGCGATAACGAGAGCCATGGCAACGATGAAAGGAAACGCGACAGTGAAAGTAGCTTCGAGAAGGACGCGAAGATAGCTCAGGTCGGTGAAGATGTAGAGAATACATCGAAAAATGGCGACGAGAATTGGCCTGAGGATATCGCAAGAGCAGCGGGTCGCGAAGTAAATTGCAACAGAAGACCCTAAATCTCGACGCCAGCTGAGATTCGTCGAATTTCCTGTTATTGAGAACATCGATACCACGCGGGGCCGCTACCGCCGAACTTCTGACTGTCAGAAATGTCGAACTAGACAGTGGTGGTGATGGTGGAGGTGAGGTCCATTTCGGTTTGACTGGCAGCGACATCGACGCCATCCCAAGCACGATCATAAGGGGGATATAGATGTAACGAGGAGCTCAGTCCGATGCACTATAGAAGCAGAGGGTTCAAATGGAGTAATCAGTCCAGAGTTTCGCAAGATTATTCGACTGGAGATGAAGTGAAGGAAGCAGCTGCGGGTGGTGCACCAAGAGGTGGCAAAGTTATTAAACATAGCGGAGTTTGAATTGTGTTTGAATCTTGAGGACAGCTTTGAAACGACAGTTTCAACTCCAATACTCAGTCGCATAGACCGATATGATATCGCCGATACTCCTAAATTGTGTCTATTAAGCTGTATACCAGCCACAAATAATTTCAGTACCGAGGTGATATCGTATGGACTAGTGGCATCATGCTGCAGTGCCCGTATCTCAAGCGCTAGAATCACAGATTGGGGTCTATGGGAGCTCGCAACCTCACCCCATCGCCACAACACAGAGTACCTGGCCCTCCAGCTTCAGATTGACGACTTTCTCCCTTAAATCCGCACTAGAATGCCCATATATATAATTTGGCTGACTGCCTCGAGGAAAAGAAATGTGATACGTTTCTTTCGCTGGGATGGGTTCACGGTTCCGCTCGAGTTGATTGCGTCGGGGAGTACGACCGAACGGAGCGAGCGCAGCTATGTGCCAGAATCAGCGTCCAAGTAAATATGGTGTTAGAAGACGGGGAGGAACGTACGAGGAAGAATGCATTCGCAAAGAACGCATACAAAAACACCGTGCTCCACAGCATCACTCCAGCGCCGCACATCCCCGCCAGGAGCGTTAGGATCACGCCTACGAACTTGTACCCGCCGTACGCGAACACGTCCGCCACTGCGCCACCCCCGAGCCCATCGCCGCCCGAGCCGACGCCGAGCACGTAGCACCCCATCTTGACAAAGGCGACATCCAAGAGCAGCACGCCGAGAGCGCGTGAGGCGAGGGAGCCGAAGATGGCGGGGTCAAAGTGGCCGGTAAAACCTTTGTGCAGTGCGGAGAGGAGGATGTAGGTGACAAGGGCCATCACTGGAAGACGGGTAGTCAGATTGAGATCAATCAAGGACGAGGGCGAGAGTAATTATGGTAGTTGGATTGAGAACGCGGAGGATCGGTGCAGAGAGCGAGGACATACGTGGAATGTACAGATCGGGGCTATTGATATCATCTCTTGGTGGCATCCACTCGCCCACCGCCGCCTGCGGGGGAGGGGGACCCTGGTTGTATCCTTGGTCGGGCCGATGTACACGCCGTGTCCATGGCTTGTGCCGCCATGGGAAGAGCACAAGACGTAGCTTGTACACGACGTAAGAATTCGAGACGTTGAAGTGGTGCTTGAGCGTCCCGTATGGCATGAAGCCACCAAACTGCGCGTTATCAAAATCGTGAAAAGCGCGCAGATGAAGGATGGAGACGTACATTTTTCTGCACGTAATCCTGCCCAGCGGCGACCGCACTCTGGCCGAGCTGCATCCCAAACTGTGCGGTCGCGTCGTTCATCCCCCACGCTGCAAAGTCGACCGGCGCACCCGGCTGCTGGTGGAGTTGCGGCTGCGGGCGCATCTGGCCCATGTTGTGCTGCTGGTGCTGGAGCGGAGCCTGCTGCTGCGGCTGGAATGGATATGCCTGGGTCATGTATGCACTCTGTTGCTGCTGCAGGGGCGCGCCAGGATTGGGCGGCGAAGAGGTGTACCGCTGGTAGCCTTGTGGTGACCTGCGCACAATACAAGTTCAGCAATCGAATATTGAAGAAATGAGCTGCGAAATGCACCCTGGAGTCACTGGCGGTTCGGGTAGCGAAACGGGATGCGTTGGAACGGGGTGCATGAGGGGAGGAGGCGTTTGGGAGTAGTAGTGGGACATGGGGACGTCAGCCGGCCGAAAGTCGATGCGGGTATCAGTGTGCGGAGTTTCCGGGATTGAGTCGAGGAGTAAGTTTGCACGATTCAAAGGCTGGACCTCAGAGAGACGAGGAGGTGAAGGAGAAGAGCTCGTAGGTGGACACTGGGCGTGTACTTGATTCGAATTCTTTGTTTGACGTGTCTTGAGGAGGGGCACGTGGCCTGCTGAATTAACGGCAGCGCTGGCTTCCGAATCCCAGAGTCCGGGTCACTTAGAACTGTATCTTGCTGTCACTTTCGACATCGACTGGGTATATACTGATGGGTAACTTTTCTTGGTGTTGTCTTAAGCTTTCTCTACGGCTATGAAGAATAACATATCCCAATACTAGAAACTGTCTGCGCATCATGCCCATGATTGTACCTTAGAGGCATACACCAGCCTCCCCGGCCGCAAGAATGGATCTGGACGCCAGCTCTTTTCGATCACTCTGCCACAATTCTAGCAGAAAACACACTTTCCTTTGATCTAAATAGTTCTGTCATGTGTTCGTTTCTTGCTCCCCGAACCCCCTCCTTCCCGAGTCTTATGCATACGTCACATACTCTGCCTCCCGAAATCCTTCTGCTTTGACAACAACACCAAACAGTAGCTGGGCTCGAAGTTGGCGCAGCAGGACGCAGCAACTTTTCGCAGCAACCGTTTTGCTGCGTCAGATGCGCGCGGCTGACTTAAACTCCCCCGACTACCGGCGCAGCCGCGACAGGACTCCGGAAGCTCCCCCCAAGATCTGTCTGATTTTTTGCGGATTTGAGGCCCAAAATTAGCCTGACATTTGTTCGAGGATTGCGGATTTGAGGCTTACGCGAGGTCCATGTTTGTCCGCCGATTGCGGATTCGAGGCCAAAGGCCTCGAGATTTTTTTTCTATATCAATGGCTCTCAGATGCCTCTGACAGCCATTTTATATGTTTACATAGCGTCTCATACTTGTCTCATTATGCGGCCTAAGGTTTGGGATGACTCAGTATCCGACTGACATTTGCACACAATTTACAAACAATTCACCCAATTTTGACCAATTTTGCAGCCGCATCCAAAATTATAGACGTGTTTTCGTATCGCAAGCCAGGCTCCTAAAACCAGCCGCTCGAGTGAAAAGTAAGAGCTTCGTATCGTACTGGTAGTCAAAATCAGATATCGGTAGGGGATGGGAAAATAGATCACGTGCAATTTCCTTTTATGGGACCTTTTACAACTCTTAACCTGGGCGGCTGGCAGTTGGGGTTTTTCCGCCCCCGAAACCTTAACGCAATGGGCAATGCCATTTCGCGTTTAGCGCATTTCAATTCATTCACAATGCTTCTACGGCGCGCTAGCAAGCGCCCCATCCACTAAGCCTGCCCGCCCGCCCGCCCGCCCGCCCGCCCGTCACAGCACCCAGTACCAAGTCTTTTCAGCAGGATTTAACACAAGTCCTTGGGTGATTCTAAGTGACAGAATGCTCTCATTGAGACAGACTCAGAGATTAATGGGTAAAAATGCGAATGTTATTTTATTGTGACTGAGTATTACAACAAGTGCTTAGTGATAAGTATGACGTGAAGCACAATTGCTAAGTGACGGGCTGAGGCAGTATGCAGAATAGAGAAAGGAGAGGTACATGAAGGGGGTAATGACTGGGAAGATAATGGGAAAGGGAAAGGGCGCAGGGAAGTGCTTTGACAGAGGAAGGGTAGGCATGTGCATGTGCATGTAGTGCCAACCCACATGCAAGTACCTACAAAGAGGGTGATAGGATAGGGTCAGCTTCAAGAGCAGAGACTTGTGCGGCTTACCTTGCAGTCGGAACAGACAGTTACAAGTGTGTCCCCATAGCATGTAAACATAGTGGGGTAGAGGGTCCTGCAGAACAACTAGCGGGTGAAAAATTGAACAGCAAGTGTCATTGGGACACCAAAGGCAGCTCCGAGGCAATATACCGAGATGGGGAGCAGAACAGACGAAATGGACGAGGGACAGCACGACGGCGGGGACAACATAGTGGTTGGGAGAGACGTGGGTAAAGCACAGTGACAGCGCTGCCCTCCCAACGCGTTGTTACGTTCGTTACTGGCGCCGTACCCCTAACGAGTCACGGCCCGCGAATCTTTCGAGAGCACACTTCCAGAAGTATAAAATCGAAATTTGAGTTGATGGATCTGTAGAGGATCAAGTAGGCTATACGTCTATGTAGAAATCAAAAAATAATAGTTGCTGAAGCGGGGTAGGTGAATATATTGGTCAAGTAGGTCAGTTTTGAGCGCGCCCCGAGGAACGAGTCAGGCGTGGGAACGTTTTCCCGCCGCGCCACTTGCTAGTATTCGCAGCAGTACATCGAGCAAACGTGAGAGATTCAGACCTCGATTGTAGCATGAATATTGTTCATTATTATCTTTTACAGGGCCATGAGAAGACACGAGTCGGAAACACACAATATTACTGCACAACGAGGCAGGACAAGTTGCTTCGCGATCGCGTTAGTGGCTGTTGTTTACTTCTGTTTGGCTAATCGGGCTTGGCCTGCCATTCTGCTCGTTCTTCATGCTCGCCACTCGTAGATGTTCTCATTCTGCTTGAATTAAAGACTCTGTCAACAAATTTATCATATCTACACGACTTGTTTGTGCTATAGGGCCCTCATTGGAAAGCATTGGCCTACCAGTCATGCATCCGAATGGGATGTAGGGTAATTCTGTGTGGACTTCTGTACCCCCTGTAATCACCCCAATAAATACTAAATAATTTTTAAACCTAGCCCACACAGTAGGCCAATATATGGTTATGGACTGACAAGAGTTTGAAGTGCTTCAGAGGTCAATTGATGTACTTTCTGGGCCTCATGCGCAAATGGGAGGCTCCTAAAAGATTGCACCAGATGATGGGCCCGCGTATCCAAAACTGCTCGGAGAACTTGTCATATGGAGCTAGTCTACATACAATGAATACCCACTACTCATAATACAAATCGGACTTCAATTGCACTTCCAATGATATGATTACCGCGCGCGGTGGCGATAATTTGTCGCGAATCCGGGTCCGGCGCCTCGTGTGATCCATTTCTCACTCAAATCTTTACCGATTCACTTGAAAATTTCATACATCTCTACCTATATGTTAGGACAGCTTAAGTATAGAAGCAATAAGCCGTCAGCATCACTGTGCGTTCAGTAAGAGCCCGTGACTCGTTACTGGTCGTGACTCGTAAGGGGTACGGCGCCAGTACGTGGTCTTGGCGTTTCTAGCGCCGACGATCCTACCTAACGCTGAAAGGCATTGCCTATCGCGTTAAGGTTTTGGGGGCGGAAAGGCAAAAACTGCGGCTGCAGCGATGGGTCGATGGGTCTTATTACAGCATCTCGTAACAGCCCATTTTGAGCAAGTTGCCGCCCGTTGTCCCGTTGCCCCGCGAAATGGCAATTATTACCGCCACAACGTCACTCGGGCACCGCCGTCACGCCCGCCAATACTGTGGCGCACTGTGGCGGACGGCGACAGAATGTACGTGCTCATCGTCGCCGCCGCCGCTGTCACCTACGACACTGACCATTCGTACCGGGACAATCGAATTCAATAATTTAGTCCCAAATCGGCACGGCGGCTTTTTTTTGGCCTGCACTCGGGTTGGGAGCTCAGTGAGCATTAGCAGGAAGTATTTGTATGTATGCAAGTCGTTTTGAGTACCTTCGAATCGCTACTGTAATATTCAAATGTTTACTATACAAAACGACTTGATGATAATTTCTGTGGTCAGTTTGCGTGTCGACTCGCATCAGCAAGCTATGACACTTAATTTTTTAGCCATCCTCCGACTCTTCTTGCTGAGTCAATATACATTCTAGAGCTTCAAAATCTAGTTAAAAAAGGCTATTTCAGAAGTGATCTTACACGCAGTGATATCAAATTAATCATATTATGATCTACATATATTGCTCCAGTGAGTGTACCCCAAACTGTACTTCTTTAATTGGTCAGCTTTCCTATCTAGTCACTCCCGGAAATCACCATAGGTTGTAGCCGCCGCAATCAGAATATCTCATGCGATGACATGCGGCAGCAGCGGTGGCGACAAGGAGGAGAGGGAGCGTGCACGTTCTATCGTCGCCCGCCACTATGCGCCACAACATTGGCGGGCGTGACGGCGGCGCCTAAGTGACGCTGTGGCGGTACATAACAATGGCCATTTCGCGGAGTAACGGGACAACGGGCGGCAACTTGCTCGATATGGGCTGTTACGTGATGCCGTAATAAGACCCATCGACCTATGACCCCTGCGGCTGGCAGTCTTTGAGATTCCGCCCAAAACCTTAATCCAAAAAAGGAGTAGTCTCACGACGTTGTTGGCCTTAGTCTCGCTGTCGCGCTAGAGGCGCTTCCATTACAACACCTCTTACGACGCTTTACAAATCAACACATTCTCCACATCCCTTACCTGTCCACTACCACCACCTCGTCGTCGTCGTCGCGCTGCTCCTCGTCTGTTTTGCCCCCTCTCCTCACCATATCAACATATTACCTAGGAACTATCTCCAGCATTCCAGTGCTGCTTCACTGTCAATTTTTTAGCCGCTAATCGCTCTGCAGGGCGCTCCTCTTAGCTTTGCTAGCATATCTCGGGGACACACACGTGCGCTTGCAAGTCTTTGCTGAGATGTAAGTCATTCACCTCCCCAAATTTGATACTGATCCCATTTTTGTTTTCTGTAGATGTTTAATGAGTCTGGCCCGGCGCCCATATGCTCTGATCACCCACCCTCCCTGCCAAAGTATGTCCCAATGCGCTCTTCCCTTAATAATAACATTATCTATCCCTCCTCTTTACCCTTCTCCCTTCCATGCCACCTTCGGCTCCTTATGACCCAACCCTTGTAGTGTACTAGTGTCCTGTAGTATTTATTTATTCTGCTGCTGTATCCTTGCCAATAAAATTGAATTTTCATTCCTACTCCAATCAACTCAGATGTGTGAGATATTCTCCAGGCCCTCCCCAGTTGCAATCTTTGAGTCTCTGCGCGCATGGACTTGGTGAAATTTTTGTTCAATGAAATGACATACATCTGAGCCCTATCAGGGTTAGTGAGATCCAACCTGGGTTAGTGGTGACGCTAGTTTCGAAGGCCATCAGTGTACACCCACAAAGGACTTTTATGGAATAAGGTTGTGGGCGGTATCTCTCCAACTGCGGCTGGCAAAAGATGTTGCGGGGGCTGTTCGGAAACATCGGAAGCCCTAGCTTAGGGTTACAAAAACCTTTTTTTATTCAGGTGGCGGGCTCTCGGCTGCGTCGGCTGCGCAATTAAAATAGTATATCTTTGTCCCCGAGCTGCCATTTTTGGCCTCAAGCTCTGCTTTGCGCTGCCACACCTAGTCGCGTCGAGCTCGCCTCCTTCGTCACGTGCGCCCTTGTTGCGCGCACCCTCGCGGACACGCCGGATCTTGATGGGCTTGTGCGCGGGCTCAACCTGAAACCCATGCGGTGTGCGAGCTCGCGCGCACCCCGCACACATTCACTCTCTTACTATTGACAGGTGCGGGCTCGCGGACGAGAACAGCGGCCGCCTGCGCACTGGGCAGCCGTGAGCTTGGAGTGGGACGAGTCCCTCGTGTCCCTGCGCCTCGCGCACCTCGAGCTGGACGGCATTGTAACAGTCGTGTTACATGCCGCACCTGATTGACACTAAAGAGGACTCGGCAACTCGGGTAAAGTGAGCGCCGGGTAGCAATTGCTAGGTATTAAAAACAGCTTTTCTAACCCTAAGCTAGGGTTTCCGACGTTTCCGAACAGCCCCCACAACATCTTTTGCCAGCCGCCCAGTGAAAAGTTGAGAGTGATAAAAGGGCCTATAAAAGGAAATTGCACGTGATTTATTTTCCCATCGCCTTAATACACATGCTACCAATACAATATGCAGCTCTCTTACTTTTCACTCGTGCGGCTGGTTTTAGGAGCCTGATCGCAAGCAGTCTTTTCTTTGTTTGTCTGGTTTGTTCCGCTCCACTCTGCCCCACTCGCCGCCACAAATGAAGCCGCTGCCACAAAGCCATGTGCCAACGTCCTGATGTTTTTCTCCTCCACAAGCTGAGGCGATGGGCTTGTTGGCATTGGGTGGTACTGTACATATACATAGCTTGCAGGTAAAATGAGCGGTCTGAATGAGTGCAATTTGGACTGGGTAGGATGTCTACCCAAACAGGAAGCGGCATCAGTGGCGGTCAGCGGAGCAAAGCGGCGTGAAACAAACAAAGTACAAACAGAGAAAAGACTACTCGCGATACAACAACACATCTATAATTTTGGATGCAGCTGTGATGGCGGGGACATCATTCAGAATCATTCACTAGCTGAACTCAATTCTTGCAATAAGGTCTGTTGCAAGACAGTGGTGACTTGTCCTAAAGTGGCGGCCAAGCGTGATGGGTATGATGCACAGCAGGCAACAATTGAGGACTTGTTGTGCTCACATTGCAGTCAGTTTGTTGCGGCTCACAGGTATAATAAAATTCAAGCCCCAACCTGATTATTTTCGCTAATTAAATCATATTTTCCTCTACGACATGTAACTCGAGTGATATGAACTGCTACTACAGGCAAAGCTATGTCAAACGAGAACAACTGGGTCTTTCCTCCCTACACTGGGGCCCCGCAAACTCTGGCTCGACCTTATCAGACCTATGCAGCACCAGTGACACCCTTTGACTACCCTCATGCGCCGCCAATTCCGCCCTACCAGCAGCGCCAGCCGCTACAAACTGCGCAGACCCCATACACCGACCCGCTGCAGCAGACACTGCCGGCACCGCCATTTATACCCGGCGACACGGCACTGCAATGCCGCAGGCTGGACATGTTCCAGCCCGGGTAATACACGGACTTTGACCGCAAGCTCTGCGATGGTGACATGCTCAATCCACGCGCAGGCAAACACTTCACATCGCGTG
The DNA here is from genome assembly GCA_014898675.1 of Athelia sp. TMB. NCBI lineage: Eukaryota > Fungi > Basidiomycota > Agaricomycetes > Atheliales > Atheliaceae > Athelia > Athelia sp. TMB. The sequence continues at coordinate 17,796 of JACXVL010000025.1, read as the reverse complement.
TCACAATCAGGACACAACACGTGGTGTTCGACCGCACAGGGCAGTGCGTTGCAGATCCCAGTGATGCTGAACACATCGCAACCACAGGCAAGGGCGCCAGAGCCGAGTGTGACACAGCCACAAAGGGGAGGAAAGGGAATGGGAAGAAGGGGAGAAAGAATGGTGACGGCGAGAGTGAGAGAAAAGTAGGTGACGGTAAGAAGAAGAAAAAGAAGAAGGAGAGGGGTAGTAAGTCGGGTGAGGTGAACCACTGTACACCTGGCAAGTCAGATGAGGAGATAAAGGAGTTGGATGAGAAGGATAGCAAGGCGGCGGTGGTCACTCCAACTGCAAATGCCTGGGATGACACTGAGCGGCTCAAGATGGTCAAACACATCTGCTCGGAGGAGGTGTGGCCGAACTTCAAGGTTAAGCAGGGTGATGTCTACATATATCTGAGTACAGCCCATTTATCTTGTGTGCAATGTATCACTCACCTTTGAAATGTGTCTGCAGGTGTTCCAGAAGCTGCTCCATGGTAGGCATGATGCTGAGCTGGTGTAGAACATGTAGAACCACTACTGGTCCATGTTCAAGGAGGTTTGCTGTCGCCAAGATCATACAGGTAGTAGTGATGGTGATGATGCAACCAAAGATAATGATGAGGATGAGGATGAGAGGGAGAGAGCTTATGGGAAGAAGTGCAAGCAGGCAAAGAAAGCAAGATACACAAAGAATGTGCTGGATTTGTTTGAGTCTTCTAGCTTCTTCGTCATTATCGACACTGTGTGAGTCCCTTTTTGCTTCCATGGAAGCAAAACTCACCATGTCATCGATTCTCTCACAGGGCCCACGACAACTTAGATGTTGTTCGGTCACGCACATTCAACTCTGCAATGCCAGTATCTGATGATGAAGATGTAAAGCCAGTGTGAGGGCGCAAGAAGCAGTGCAAGGACAGTGACAATGAAGGTAATGACCTGATTCAGGAGTTGATCCAGACTGCCCAGGCTCGCACTGAATCACGCAAGAAGCACAAAGCTGAAAAGCTGAAGACTGATAAGGCTATGTATGAGCTGGCTGCTTGTCGTGAGGAGCGCGAGGCAAGACTTGCGGAGGAGCACTGGCAGCTGGAGAAATATTCTAGGTGAGAGGAAGAGCGGCAAAGGGACACAGCTAAGTGTGAAGCTTGGGAGCGTGCTGAGAGGATGATGAACAGCAAAAATCATATTATTCAGGCAAAGGGTGAGAAACTAGCCATGGAGCTGGCGAAAGAGGAGGGCATCGAGGTGTAGAATTTCTTTTTAATACAAAGTTCTCTCCAAATCAAAGCAGTAATTGCTCTTTACTATAATTCATAAGAGCCTTCCTCTGTAAGAGACCTGTCCAAAACAAATCATCTTCATCGAGGCGATCGGGACATGCTTGAAAGGCCTCTGCTGCATGTGGGTCCTCTACTCCATTGAATCCATCAATAGTCGTTGGATCATCTCCAAACTCCTCAACAATGTTATGAACAATTAACAAAGCTTCCACTGTGCAATACATCTGATGAATGTTGTGGCCTGGAAAGTTACGGAGGGCAGGGAACCGTCCCTTCAAGCAACCGAAGGCATTCTCGACTGCAACCCGGAGTTGAGAGAGTAGAATGTTCCAAGCCTTTTGGTCTGCTGCCTTCAGAGGATCATTCATCAAGTCGTGGTCAGCAAATGGCTGGATAGTGTACTTTGTAAGTGGATAGCCTGTAAGTAATATTGATTAGATCTTCAAAAGTATTGAAATTTCCAGTACAAATCTTTATCCATCAAAATATACTGATTCTTGTTGAAGTAGTCGGCTTGGTTGCGCCACATGTCAGACTCTCAGAAAACAGTTGAATCAGAGACTGATCCAGGCCAACCAAGTTTATAGCCTATAAAAATGCCACGGTGATCAGATATTCCCTGAAGAATAAACTAAAATTATCAATCAGCAATGTGGCTTGGAAAAGTAGAAAAAGAATTACTGCATAGAATTTTTTACCACACCAATATGACCATCCTTTGATATATGGCTTGTCGACAAGCGGAATGAAAGAGCCATCACCAATGCCAATGCAGCCAGGAAATCCATAGGTTTCCATCTCCTCACTGAGAAACTGTCACCATTCAGTCCCCGGCCAACCAACATTGTCATTACGAATGTTGTGGAGGGCTCATACAACTCACCTGACATAACCAAAAGCACTGCCCTCCGAGATGCATACAATACTTGAGGTCTTGACTCCAGTCTCAGCACCATATCAGCACAAAAACAAAGTCAGCTGAAACTTCACTGGACATTGCGGCTTTCTACAAGTTGATGTGAAGACAGGATCACTGGCAATGAGAGCATGAATATGCCAGAATGTCTCTTTGTCGACTCTGTAGATTTAAAAGGTAAGAGTGGAAAATTGTGCATCAAAATACAACTCCATACCTCAGGAATTGCTTGAATTGCTGTGGCATAAATGCTTTGAGCAACAGACGGAAGAAATCCTCTGATTTTTGACGATCATAAGGTCCTTGACACCCATATTGCCCATTTTGCATGGCTGATTTGTGGTTTTACAAAATCAATAAACCAAGAGAAGATTTGTAAACTCATCATCTTCATCATATGCAGTAGCCACCATATAGATAGCAACAGATTCCAGGTGTTTTAGCATGGATTTCATGGGCTGAGCTCTGCAAGATCGTCTGAGGCGGGCCATGATAAGATCATGCTAAAAACTCCGAGCCTGAATGATCAATTATAAGCTATGTGATGGAACCATTCAAATCAAGTATTTTATTCAAACTCTGACTATGCACAACAAGAAAAACAGCTCTAGGAGCTGTTGTGCTGTTGTGTGATTGTTGTGCAATGTTGTGGCCAAGTTAGGCATGCACCATCACTCGACCATTGCGCTGGGTCACTGGAGCCGTTCTCCCGGGTCGCACAACAAGCCTCACAACAGAATTGAGTTGGGCTAGTGTCGTCCCACCAATATTTATGTGAGCCGTTGTCGAGTATGCCGGCTGCTTTGCTCACTGAGTCCGAAAATGCAAGATTAGCCACCAGAAAACAATGATACTACGGTGTATCCAAGCCTTTTTTGGCGCCTCAGATATTCAGAACACGGAAATGCTACTACATCAACAATTCTCTGTATATACCTCTAATAAACATACAAATGGACTTGTACTGCATACTGTAAGACCTTATGCTGCTCAGTATCACCAAATCTTTTGAATTTTTTTTTTCCGACGTCCAAAAATTGGGACTGGTGCCCTGATGACACCGAAAACGTCGATTCACATTATTTCAAGGGTATGTAGTGTATATCTGTGTATGTGGGATGTATGGAGATGTCAGGAGGCTTGTAGGCGACGCATAGAAGCAATAATATCAGCGGATAAGCCGACATGTCAATGTGATTTGTACAATTTCATTGCAAAAGCAGTCTGCTGAGCATCAAGACCCTTCCTGAATCACGCAATCACAACACAGGGTGTGAATGAGCAACAATACATTGTGAATGACTTATGGAACATACCGGTATGCATCGAGGTACCACCACACCTTGCGGAAGAAGTGCTGCACAATGATGGGCTCACACACGTCTAAGCACTGCTGTACGAGAACTCACGCCGTTGGAAATCTACCATCAGCAACGGCACGAAACCCTAAGTAAATGAAATATATGAATGAGTGAATGAATAAGTACAATATAAATGACTTACGGTACTTTGCGTATCTCCAGAGCATCTCAATCGGATTGAGTTCACAATGAAACTTGGGCAGAAAAATACAAATATGCCTCCGATTCTCGAGATACTCCCAAAGCATTGGCTTCTCATTCGCAAAATCTTCCTGCAGTGAGAGAAACTCGGTGCATACAGCACCAGTCACTCACCGGTTCCTCGGGCTCATCTTGCAGTCTAATGTCTGCCTCTTCGATCACGTCCTCGTGTCCCATCGCCTCGGCCTCAGCCACCCTTCGCTCGGCATCCTTCTTGACCTGTGATTTCGCACAATCCTTACACTTTCCCACCGGCTTTTCTTTCTTTGATCTCTTCACCAACTCATCCCAAACTGACACCCTCTCCTCCAACACCACATGCATGCCCTTCGGCTGATTCCTGAGGTTTTCATCTGGGTGGTCAGGGGAAAAGACGAGATGCTGGGGCTGGCCTCGTGTGTCAGGGCGGCCAGGCTGAGGTGGTGGATTGGAGAGTGGGATCATGGTGGATTGCAAGGCACATTGCTTCCCGCCGGGGCCAATATTCATGTTGTTCACATTTAGAGCATCCTGGGCAAGACCCTCGTGGGCAGAAGAACAGTTGAAGAGGAAAACACCGACTTTCCCGGGGTGTGTGAATTCGAAGATGTCGACCGTGTCTGCCAAATTTGACATGAGCTGGTTAAGATCCCACCATGTGTTGTGGTTCTTCCCGGGATATATTGTTTTATGAGCATCTGTGGCTCTCAGTCGGTCTGCTTCGGGAAGACTTGCCTGTGCCTTGATCTGCTCTTCTGACAGCCGCAGCTGCCCAATTGTCTTGCAAATCCAGCCACAAACATGGATGGACCGTCCATTGCCCTTTTTCTTAAGCGGCTGCTGATCTTTCTTCAGCCACTGGCGGCGGGGGCATTCATTTACATGAAAGATGCACTCGTCCTGTGCCACAAGCACATGCTTGCGCTCGCCGTGACATAAATGGGGTGGTATAGATTCCATAGTCTGGTCATCATAAGTGCACATAAACCTATATAATCATTAGTGACCATATAAACTGACAATCTGGCAGGAAACCGACCTTTCATAGGAAGCAATCTCTTTGAGAAATTTCTCGTGATAGGCAATGACATTGGGTTGCTCGTGACCGTCAACATATATCCCCTTTTTTACATCTTTACAAATGTATCCGAGTTTCTTCGGCCAGTTCCATGCTGTATGCGTGCAAATCCGGTCGTTCGGTCCCGTCAGTCCCAAAGTAGGTAAAATGATGTTGTTAACATGGCGGCAAAGCTCTTCGGTACTGATGGTTCCGAGGTTTTTGGCAGCGAGGTAGCGACGAACAGCAAGAAGAACATTCTCGTTGTCGAGAAGGGTATTCTGACCATGGTGTGCACGAGATTTTGACGGTGGAAGCCTCTGATGCTGGATCAGGTAACGTTCATTATGCCTAATTTGTCGTGCAAAATAGGCCCCTCTACCCATGCGACAGGCAATTACTTGACTTGCCCGGAAACATGGCTTGAGACATTTGGCTGGCTGGCTCTTGTCTCTGAGCACTTGGGATAGGATGAAAATCAACCTATGATTCATCCTAAAATGCAGTGAATAAGCAACCTATATTAGGTTGATTTTCAGCGAAACAGCATGAATATCAACCTAAATGCTACTGATAATTTTAGGTTGTCAAGCATCCTAAAAAAGGGTAAAATCAACCTATCTGCGAGAGGCCCAAGTTGCGGTGTTACAACCTATTGGGTACATACAAATCAACCTAAGTGTAGTTGATTCTTGCAGATGATCGGATAGTTGAATTTATGCTTATATTGACAGTCATTAACGAAATACAAAGTACTAGTTTGCGAATTCGGGCGTCTACAGGGGTTTGCAAGCTCTGGAGCTCGGGCCAACATATCTCATCAACCACCCATCACCACGTCCACCGCCATCCCGCACGAAATGAATTAGTTCTTTGCACAGCTTGACCTCCCGCCCGCCGCCCGTGTGCCCTTGCGGTAGCTCGTGCTGAACCTGTGCGTGGAGCTGTTGATGCACCCGCCGCTCGTGCTACCGCTGACGTTCGTCTTCCGCGCGGTACTATTCAGTACTCCGTGAGCCCACGCGGAAGCCACTGTTCGGCCTGCTGGTCGGCACGGGATCATGTGGGAGGCGTAGGGTCCACTGTGGGCGGCACTGAGTGACGCGGCGATGGTTTGTATCTTGGCGGGGATGTGGATGTTCGCGGTGCGGTGTCGAGGTGTGTGATGGGCCTCGTTTCGCCTGTGGAACTCCGGGCTATTATAGCCTATAACAGATGTGTGAGTGATGAGACAGGTAGGTAGAGCACGAGCAACCATAACATGTTGCCCGTGTCAAACCCCCTTCAATTCACGACAATCCTCCTCCCTTTCTCCCCTTCCTATAGCCGGCAGTGATCAGAGCAGCCATATAATGCTGCTCTAATCGCCTACGGTCGTCCAGTGCCGGTGTCGCATGGGAGTAGTACTGTGGACGTCGACTATGAGCTTGAGATAGGAGGCCGATCCGGTACAGCTGTGGGCAGAGAGTATACATAAGAACCCTGACCGTATATAACAGTGAGGTCTACAGAGGAGCACAGACACATTTGGCGCACTTAGAAGGATGGTGGGGGGGGATAAAGGTGACAATGACGAATCGATGCGGAAATTTGCTTCGTCCAAAAGCGGAATTTTTGCCACAATGATTCCCTGTTCGAGTGCAAGATGATGATGATCCACAAATAGGATGATTTCTGGCGACGAAAATCGACCTATCCCGTAGGATGATATGAGATCAACCTATCAGCCACCCCGAATTAGGTTGAAATCTGCTTTTCAGCCTAAAATTTACTGATTATCAACCTGTTCTATGTTCACAGTGTGTAGCACTCCCGGAGCTTGACATACTCCGCTACTGCTGTCAGTTGAGTCAACATCTTGACGGTGCGTCCACTTTTCATCTTCCGAAAGTTTTGGAGGCAAATCTTGATAATCTCCAAGATATCCTTCAGGGATTGCGGCACCTCGTACATGTCATCGAGATCAAACCAGTCTTCCACATCTTCTTCAATTGTTCCATTTGGAACATCTGTGGCACCTGGCTGTGTGTTTGCCGTGCTTCATGTTTTATCATCATCACTGTCATTGTCCTCTTTCCAGGGCTTCTGGGCCCACAGCACTGGTAAGTACGACACATTCTGTCAAAAGGTGGTTTGAACTTACCCAAATCTTGTCATTATCCCAGTCATCTATCTCATCATCTGCCGCGAAGCCTCCATTGACTTGATCAATGCAAAGATCATGAAAATCAAACTCGAAGTCGAGCTCAAGTTGTACATCCGACACATGTGGTAAGTCTTCCGATCCTGCATGATATACATCATCTTCTGCCATCAGCTGTAGATCAGGAACTGGTTTCCGGCCTTGCACGAACATATCAGCCACATTTCCACAGCCCTTGGCGGCTTGTCGCCATTCAGCTGCTTTCCGGTACTTGGTTGTGCGGGAGTCCCCAGTGTACACATTGGACCTGTTTCATTTGAGGTTTCTGGTCTAAAAGCCGATGAGTAGCATCCTACATATGCTTATTTCTTGCTCACCTTTTCGTTTACACTTTGTTTACACTTTGTTTACACTTTGTTTACACTTCGTTGTGCTGCACGACGTGCAAACAGCTTTCTCACAGCTGTCTTGAACTCTTCTTCTGATGAGTCTTCACGTTCAGAATCACTTGTGTATGCCGAAGCTGAGTCCTGTTCTTCAGGTACTGCCTTGAACTGATTACCAGCTGTACGCTGCAGCTTTGCACGGGCAGACTTTTGTTTACGGCGGGGCATGGTTGGCAGGTCGGAGAGGCTCGATTCGGTACTATCAAAAGAAATTTTTGGCTCAAAATTTGGGACTGGGTACATAAATCATCAAAAAATCAGAATTATGGTCAATTTACATGTAAACTACAATGACATTGACAAAAATGCATTTGAGCAAGAAACCAGGGCTCGGCAGAGCTGCCGTGTTTGTGTTGGATACACTGTAGTACTGCAAGCCCAAAAGCCAAGGTCCTTGCGATGGCCAGATGCCACCAACCAGGAACCTCTCAAATCTTGGGCATTGGTTCTTTGCAGAATTATTTTTACAAAAGAAGATGAAATACTATCCAGGCACATATTTGAGCCCTTTCATGAGGCCCTGTGATTGTCACAACCAGCACCAGCAGCGGAAATTTTGAGTGTTTTTGGCAAACATGTGACCATGTTTGTCCATTTTTGCAGATTTGAGGGCCAGATTGTAGTGAAATTCCAGACAGACCTTAGGGGGAGCTTCCGGAGTCCTGCAGCAACCCACATTCCGGACCATATATATACCAGATAAGTAATCAATGTCAGCGGCATTATCATTGATTTGTGAATCTGCATCTCTGCTATTCACTTGCTCGCCACTTCTAAGGTATCATGACACATCTCAATGTGCATCAATAGTACATCTGCTCATATATTATGTTTATGATAACCAGTGATCTATTTGCTTCTGCTGCTAGTCTTGAGAATCTTTGTAATCAGTTTGACATTGATCTACAATCCTTACAGGCTATCCACCATACTTGCTACCTCACCGGATGGAACTCCATACTAAAACTAGGCAACTTGGGATTGGTATGGGAATACACCCAGAACCGGGCCGGTCATAAACACTTCTGGTGTCCCTGCAGGTTTTTGATGTAATCCTTGCTCTCATTGGAGATCATCCTGTCTTCCAAACTAATTCCAACAATTCCCAGACTGATGTATGCACTCGGCTTGCTGTCACCCTATTTTGGATGGGACACTACGGAAATGGGGCCTCTTTGGAGGATATTGCTTGCCAGGCCGGTCATTCAGAGGGCTCAGTCAAGAACTTCACCTCTCGCTGCTTTGATGCTATCAAGTCACTGCACAATGTGTTTGTTTGAAGGCTTATTCCAGAAGAGAAAGAGACAGAGAAGATGTGGATGGATCAGAACTTGGGATTTGAGGGTTCCACGTGGCGGCATGGTTGAGTCATGTATGATGGGACAATTATGGTACTGTATAAACGGCCAGGGTTCGATGGAGATGTCTATTACACACAAAAGGCAAACTACAGGTTAAATGCATAGGTATGCCATTAATTTACCGATGAAAAAAAATATCTGACACTCTGCAGATTGGAAATGATCTATCAAATCTGCGCATTGTGGACTACAGTCAAAACTGTCACACTCTTACATGTCACATCCTATAACCTGTCACATTCCATAGATTTTTGGCTTTCCTGAGTGATTCCGGCTTCAGCCTGGGTGCCTGGACCTTGAATTTGTATGGCATCAGGGCAAAAATTTCTAAGATTGTGCTATGGATTGTCATGAACCTAACTTATAAAATAAATTCAACCAATCACGGGGCTTATAATCAGATTTAGCAGATTTCATAAGGTTTTATGCAACACTTTTAGTAAATAGATTACTATACATGGATTAGTGCCTATGATGTCAACTTGACCTATGCTATAACTTGCCTTACCCTATAGCAAAGTGGATGTCCCGAAGGCCATGGCCTACCACAGATTTGACAGTACTTGCATGGCATATCTGGTTCTGCCCATGATGCTCGAGCATTTGAGCACACCGCTGCTGCATTGCACCCTGACTGGTTCTTTGAGGGGGATGAGTTTGCATGGGCTGATTTTGCTTATCAGGTCAACACTCACACCATTCCAGTGCACAAGAAGCCAGCATGTCTCATGGGTGCCCTGAAAGGAAGATTCCAGTGCTTGTGAGGGCTTCGAGTTGATATCAACAACAAGTTAGATCATGTGGCAGCCTGCCAATGAATCACTATTGCAATCATCCTCCACAATATTATCATTGATGTTGAAGGAGGGGCAGTGGTAGAAGAATTTTTAACAGCCCATGGTGGGCACGAAGAACTGGAAGACCATGGACCACCACATATTCTTCAGTTTGATAGAGTAGTAGATGATGAGACAAAGCGGCGCACACTAGTTGCTGAAATTGTGATATTCAAACAGATGTGATCAAAGATCTTTTCATTATTGATTAAACACGCAGGGATACTCTAATGAGATAAATTGAAAAGCTATCAGAATAATAATGAGAGTATATATAAATGATTCACAGAAAAGCTGAATTCTCATCATCACTGGCAAGAGATCTGCCATCCTTGGCATTGGATCCAGCTCATTAACCTTGGTATGGTATACCTCAGCAGTATAAAGACCCAATTTGAACTCCTCAAAGAGAAGAAGATAGATCAAAAGCCAGAATATTTGGAGGCTCTTGTAGAGTGGCATCGTTAGTGGCCTTGTCAATCACATGTTAGCAACTATTGAAGTTGAATTAATAAGCTGACCTCCATATGGTCCCCAAAAGGCCTCATGATAGAGCACAAGCGGCCCTGATGCCTTGCACATGTAAGATGCTCTTTCAGTGCACAAAGCTGAGGTGCTGCATCAATTCCGGTTGGGTCATCATCAAGATTGACAGCCTGTTACTTTCTTACAGCTGCTGCTGCAGGGGCTTGCACAGCAGGTCTGCCTCAGATGATATTTGTGTGCAATAGTTCCCGACCCGCTGTGAGCTTGGTTTATTGATTAAAACCTTAAGTTATTGGGTCAGTCGTTAGACCGGAGTCACCTAATTGGTTCGGGGGTTTATAGTGCGCAAATCAGGAGTTGTTACTAACCAGAATAGGCTAGTATAGTAGGACTAGTCGCTTGACTAAAGTCTACTAAAAGAAAAAATAAATGAAATCGAAAAACAAATATTCAGAGCCTGAGCTGCTGAATCAGTTGTCCGATGAAAGGGGTTGGCTGAAAACAAAGATAAAAGTTCTTACCACGTAGGCTGCTTCTATCTCTCAAACTTCACTTAGGACTGCAAAACAAACAAACACGAACCTGGAGCTCTCTGGCTCAAACTTCACTTGAAACAATATGGGCGGAAACAAACACACTCACAAAACAAAACACAAACACAAACACAAACACAAACACAAACACAAACAAAAACACAAACAAAAACAAACAAACACAATCGGATGGCTGGCATTCACACGTTCACAAGGCTACTGGAGTCAATCACTTTATTAACTGTAGCAACTATACACTGGAGCAGGTTGTCTTGGGGCACTCAAGGTTGCTAAGAGGGTGCTTATCTAAAACTACAGAAAGTGTGGTCCTTATATATTATTCTAACATTCTATATTGGGACACTTTCTCACGACTGTGAAGGTACTCATCCATGACTGTGCAGATACTCACTGACCTGAACTCTGATTGGCCAGTAAAATTAGGCAAACCTATGTTTCTAATATTCTGAGAATTGTTGCTATTTTTCCAAGAATTGATCTTTCAATTCTGTCAACTTGTCATTCTCATGTTTTCTGACATGTCAAACACAGCCCCCTATTGATCAGGTGACTCTGACATAGCCATGTGACATCTTTATTCAATAGAAAATAGCCTCAGGGTTCTGAATTCTTTATGACTGAATATTTGTAGGCTTGGCTCTTTTTCTGACAAACTAAGAGTGCTTCCGATTGTTTCTAGCTTCAGGGAGTCGCTAGGGCTTTCCACTGTCTCGGGGCAATCACCATGACTTTCTCATGCACATTTAATGATCTGCCAGTCACAAAAGAAGCATGCTGTGGGATCTTTGCATTTCTGAAATGGGATGCTGTATGATCAGCGCTCTGTGCAGACCGATTGACATGCTCCAAACTTTATTGGAACTGGTCCCAATTCAAGAAGCTTCTTTCTTATTGTTTGGGTGGGAGCCACATGGGAATGGTGCCCTTTCAATTCAATGAGTGACATAATAAAGATGTACAATCTGGTGAAACTGGCCTCAGTGTATTGAACGAACTGAAGGTGGATCAAAATAAACTTTTCACAAATGACAGGTGATCTTGCAATTGCAGCTGTCTGGGATGCTGTACAATGTAGTTTAGATTTGGAGAAACTGTGCATGCCTGAGATGTCTGCATTTTCCTACTTCTTAAGGTCACCGGATTTATGTAATTAGCCGGTGATCGCAATTCCTGACGGCTCTTCCTGTTTATTTCAGTTTCACGGTATTTTCACTCAGTCCAATCATGAAACAATTTTATGATATGACACCGCTAGTTGTAAAACTTGTAGCCAAGCTCAGTGTCCTGCAGGTCAAGCCCCATAACCTAGCATATATGAAGCCACCAGTCAGCAAGTGTGATGTCACACTAGTATATGACCACCCCATTTGTAATCTCTGCACCAATGGTTGCCGTGTTGCAAGGCAGAGAAAACTGAAGCTCTGCAATAAGAATTAGTAATTTTATACACAAAAACAACAACAATTATTACCCAAGATATCATTGGGTCCACCTTCCAAAAGTATGATAAGGTGAACTAGTGAAGGTGCAGAGAAGTAATATAGAGTAATATGTACGACATCGGCCAGCTGCACATTAAGGCTGTTGGGGCAGTGGCTGATATCCAGGACAAGGATTTGCCTGTGTGCGCACCAGGAGGTATGTTGGTGGCCCCATAGTACCTAACATAGGTGTCACACTATGTGACTGTTGCTGCTAATAGAGTGGCAGCCACATCAGCAGCTGGGGATTGTGGTAGTTATACTGCAGTGGCAGCAGATGATGGAGGTGTCGGCCTGGATAAGGCAGCGGCGGAGTGCACCACCGCTGCTGCTGCTGTTGCAGATGTGGCAGCATCTCTTGCACTGGCTGGGGGTTGATAAATGGGTGTTTGTTGAGATCTCCCAGCCAATGTCCCATGCAAGGATTGTGATGGTGGTATTCAGCTTGTTTGTTAAGAGAGAGACTGTTAAACCAGGTAGAGAGTATGATGAATGAGTGATTTCTTGCCAATTTGAAGGCAGAGAGCTCACTTTCTATCTTCTAGACTCTCAAAATCAATGTCATACAGCCCTCTACCTCTAAATTGCTCTGGGTCATATGGGTGAACCCTAATGAGTTTGCCGTTGATGAGAGTGGAAAAAATCGCAAAAATCAGCAATATTTACAACTCAGCTGACTCTCCCTGACTCTCTTTTGACATAGTCGTTCTTGGCGGTGCTCAGGAGTGACGTCATGGTATGTTTCTACTGGGACCAAGCACATCAAGGCAGTAGAGTTGACCTGAAATATATTGCATGTTCCGAAGGCCCTATGCCATAAGTTATAAGCTGGGAATGATGGTCTTCATTCTGTGTTGAGGGACTTACCAGTAGATATAGGAAGCAATTTGTGTGAGGATGAAGGATGTGGAATGATAGTTTGTTGTGAGTGTAGATAAGTAGAAAAAATGTTGAGGCTCAATGAGAGAGTGTCATTGATCACATTGGTCACAACTGTGCACAGCAGGAAGTAATTGCCTAATTTGGTGGCTCCACTTGTTTGTTTTGGCAAGGGACAAACAAAATTTTGATATCTCTTGATTTACAAAATGTCTCTTGATATGGACATATCTGTAATCTGCTTGGTAGGAAACTGAAATGTCAATGAGCCACTTGGTAAGAAACTGGAGTATCAATAAGCTGCTTGGTGAGAAACTGGAGTATAAATAAGCCACTTGGTCAGAAAAAGGTGATTAGTAAGCCGATTTATAAGGAAAATCCAAGAAACCTATTTTTGCTACTGAGACGTGTCATTTCCTCCCCTTGAGAATCTCCTCAACTTCTCACTCACAGTGCTAGTCCCCACTATATGTTTATGTTAGACCATTTCACTGTGAATCTATTACTCATTGACTATGTAATTCAGATCCAGTGCCTTGGCAGAGACTTCCCACCCAAGAATCAATTATTCCCGGAAATTCCAAAGATAATTCGATAGGTACCACAGAGCAGCAAGAAGAAGAAGAAGGAGCAGAGAGGCCAGTTCACCACCACCTGTTTCTCATTTCATATTGTTGGTCGTGTTCCAGTTCCAGTCACGATCCCGGTCACATCCCCAATTTCTAAAGTTTCTTGGTTCCAGTTGAGTGTCAAGCTCCATCAAGTTTAGTTCCGTTTCAAGTTCTGTATACATTCTCATTGTTACAGTCAAGTTTCAAGTTCTTGCATGGTGCCCTTCATTTCAGTGGATCACATAACGAAGATGTACCTTCCAATGAATTTGGTTCTAGTCCATCAGTCCAACTGAAAGTGAAATGAATTAAACTTTTCACCAATAACAGTGTGTGTTATTGCCATAGTAGCTGACTGGGGCCATACAATGCAGTTCAAATTTGGGAAAATTGTGACTTCTACTGTGGCCGCCAAAAAAATGCACACACCTTAAATTGTGCATAACTCCGCGGGAAGTTAATATTTTGTCAAGGTATAAGTGATGATCTGGTAGCGTAGCATATACTGTATATTATTATACACACATTGTTTACAACTGGAGCTGATTTGCATATGCTGCAGCCGTTCCGGCTCACCCCCCATTTTCTACTCTGATAAAAGCAAATTCTGCAGAGCCGAGATGCACGCCATTGGAAAGTAGACAGAAATTAGTGTCAAATCGATGTATTAAACATGCAGAACAGTTAAGCTACTGGGGAGATATTGAGCATACAAAACTGCAAAATAAGCTATTTGGGGCATCAATCTGGGAAAATATAGCCTAAATGCACAGATTGCACGACTCATAGCTCCCCAGCAACTCAACCATTCTGCATGTTTAATATATTGATTTGACACTAATTTCTGTCTACTTTCCAATAGTGTGCATCTCGGCTCTGCAGAATTTGCTTTTATCAGAGTAGAAAATGGGGGGTGAGCCGGAACGGCTGCAGCATATGCAAATCAGCTCCAGTTGTAAACAATGTGTGTATAATAATATACAGTATATGCTACGCTACCAGATCATTACTTATACCTTGAGAAAATATTAACTTCTCACGGAGTTATGCGCAATTTAAGGTGCATGCATTTTTTTTGGCGGCCACTGTAGAACCATACTGGGTGAGGTTTTGTATACATATACTGGCCAGTGTGAACTGTGCTAAAGGTAGTGTTATAATCACCCACTGGCCAGCCTGTACCATGCTGGAGATTATACTACAATCATAATCTGGCCAGCTCACATGATGCTGAAAATATTGAATATGTCATCTGGCCAATACATACAGTGCTGAGCCTGAAAATAGCAATATGTTTCCTCACAGTACTAGCTATATATAAGTGTCTATTATATGGCCAGCATGTATATGTATACAAAACCTCACCCAGCATGGTTCTAATGGATAGGGTAAAGTCGATTTAGGCAGTGTTAAATGATGGATAGAACAATGCAGTGGCTGCAGAGTGTAATGGGCAGAGTACAGTGATACACACAGTGAGCTTGTAAACTTGTAGATGCCTAGAGCACAGGGCTCATAACCTGTTAAAGGCTATAGAATACAGGTGAACAGTTTAGGCAACTGGAAGTGAAATCAGGAAGCTGCATTAAGCACAATAATGTACAAACTCTTGGATTGCAATAAATAACTCTCTAACATACTTAGAAGCAAAATCAGGAAGCTGGAGCACTTTCTCATACTTCTCAGACCTATATACCACTCCATATCTGATCTACAAGAAGGATATCTAAAGTCCAAACTTGTAGGAAAGAAATCAACAAAACTCCAGTCAACTAGGAGATAAATAACTGAACATGAAAGCATTACATAACTGTCACAAGTCATGATATATGTTCTAGAAGTTGCTAGAACATTGTAGAATGTGTTGGTGTGCATTGACCCAGTGTCTCTACAGCTTTCTACAATGTTCTACAATGTCCCATCAATAGTTTGACAATTCCATCACATTTATCTATTTACTGTACTTCCTTTCAGTTCAGACTTTTGATCTATCAGCCCTACAGTCTTGAAGCTTTGTTATGCTACATTTCTATTGCATATATAATGTGTCAAAAGCTATCCTTCCACTTACATAGGATGTAGAATAGTATATAACACCTAGAAGTGACAGGATAAACTCCAGCTTCTGGATTTTGCTTCTAGATGAGTTTAAACATTCTTGTGCTCAATCTAGCTTTCTGATTTTGCTTCTAGATTGCCTGTACTGTCTGCCATTGTCCTATAGCCTTTAACAGAATGGTATAAGGACACTGGGTCAATGATCTCCAAAATTATCAACTCCAGGGCTGCCCCAGATCTGATTTGGGAGCCCTGTTTGGCACGCAAGATGCATGCCAATCCATTTTCATCCTCCACAATCAAATCCAAGTCTCCTCTTGCACTTGTACACTCTGATTTGAAGGATCCACTCTCTTCCATCCATGCTAGCCATCACTATTGAATTGTGATGTTGATGAATAGACTTGATTCAAGGCTGTCATCCCTCTTAAACACAGATCTGGTGCTTTTGCCGTGCTCAAGTGTCATATAGCTTAGACAGAGACATAGCTAGACTTGGAAATAGCTACTTTTTAGAATGCTAAAAGGAGCCAGTTTATGTCTAAGGAGTTTGAGGAATTTTTGGTAGAGCATGACATTGAAAAGCAGCACACTGCAAGGAATAGGCCTTTGCAGAATGGTGTTGCAGAGGGAGCCTACAGGACACTACTGGAGAGCTTTGTTGGAAAGGATGAAATGATTCAACATGGGTAATGCCATTTTCCGCTATTCCAGTCTCCATTTTCTCATTGCACAAATCTTGTGTTAGCAGGGCTGTGGTTGCTTTCACTATCAGATGCCCTCCCGCCAATCCTTTTGGCTTTAAATCCATCCATGAACATCTCACAGTGCATTCTTCCCTGATTGCCACCATGTGTCAATTCAACTGACACATATTGTATGATGTAGGATGCCTTATTCTCATGCTGTATGGTCTGCACACCACAAAGACCGAATGATACAACCTTTTGAAATTCATTTAGGTTCGCTTCCATCTGGAAAGCTTATTCTCTTGATGCTTCAGGTGGTACTTGCATGATGTGGCACTGACTGCCCTTGTTTGGTTCCGGAATGTCGGTCCACCTTGAGTTCATCTGGCAAATTCAAACACATGGTTTGTTCCCACCCATGGAATTCAACCTAAACTTCCTTGAGGACTTTTTTTATGATACTTGCAAACTCAGCTTCCGCCAAATGGTAAGCATCAAAGAGATCACTACACTGGTTACTGCTTGATGATTCACCCTGATCTGATAAAAGAAGGGATCTACATGTCACAGTATCTGGTTGGTGTGTCTTTTAGAGTTTCATTAATCTCAGTGATCTTCCCAAAAGCTTGTCCATCATATATGATGCCCTTCATTTCAGTAGATGACATAACAAAGTTGTACCTTCCAATGACTTTGGTTCCGGTCCATCAGTCTGACTGAAAATGGGACAAATTAAACTATTGTCTTGACAAACTTGAGCTTCTGGTCACATGAGTTTTGGGATTTGATTGTTATCGTAAAATTCCCAAATAAATGCTTCTAGAGATTTCTTGGCTTTTTCTATCAGTCCAATCATGAAACAACATCATGATATGTCACTGCAACACATGGTGAGTGATCTAACTGCACTTCTAATTACCAATGACACTGAACCATGATTTGTAAAGTGATCACATACTCAAAGCACATGAAGGAGCTCAGTAATCACATTCTACAATAACACCTGCATGAACTCTTTCACTAATTTCTTTACAAACAAGAGTATTCCGATTCTGTCATACTCACCTCTGATGTGAGTCTTGAATTTGAGCTCTATGGCAACAGATTCCATGGGATATTGGCGGAGATACGGACCTATTAGTGGTGTTTCACCTATTTGATCATTGACTGATATCTCTTAATCCAGCTGTTGTCATGATGATTAGACACTAGATTCAGACTCACCATAAGAATGCTCTTAGATGACACTCTGACTATATCATATGGATAGCATCAAATTGCATTTTTACAATCTGGTGAAATCACCAGATTGGCCATTACGAGTCCATTTATGGAATCGTTTCATACCATGGGTTCCCGCCAAATCCGCGTGCGCGGAACGCGATATTGTGGGAAAGTTCTGTAAAAATGCCGAAGTCGCTGAAATACCTTCCTT